>PVKS010008958.1:0-66001 GCA_004027875.1 Aplodontia rufa | reverse complement strand
TCTGTTCTTCCATGTTATTATTTCGTATTTCTTTATGTGTAACTGTTCTTTCCTCAGTGTTAGCCCAATAACCCTCACCACCCTTCCTCCAATGCTACCTGTTATGAGCCAGTGCTGCTTAACAAATTCCAAACGTTCCATTATCTAATCACCTGACATTAGATTCTTATTCCTCTGTCTCATTACCAATGACAATTTTTATCTTTTCAAAGGGGTGGAGGGAGGGGAAATGTGTGTGTTAGCAAAATGGAATCCCAAACCTGACATTTTCACTGCCTGGCCTGGCTCAGTTTCTAGCCTTGCCCTCTCATTCAGCAAATACTTGGTACACTGAGGGACCAGTTTGCTCAAGAACTCCACAGTGACCACTTGCAGAAGTTCTTTTGAAAGCAGTGGCTGGGCTGTTGCCAGTGTAATGAGCCCTGATCAAAAAAGACTCAAAAAGTTTAAAGAATGAGCTTTACTTTAAAACACAATAAAAGTAGGGTAGATGGAGGTTGCAGGGTGAGAGAGGAAATGGGCAAGAAAATAAAATATTTCAACTTTTATGTTTTTGAATGCTTTGCCATACCTTATTAATCATTATATCAGTATTTGAAAGTGAAAGAAAGCTGTCACTCAGATTTTTGCCATATTTTCCATTTTCATTTCACTAGGAAATTTCTGTTGTTTCATATTGGAAACATTCACAATAAAAAATTCCAGGGTCTAATTTTAAGTGAAAATGTAGTTGAAACAAGAGTGGAATCTAATGTATGTCCTGGCTGATCACATATTTACTTATCACATGCTTTTCCCGCCTTTCTGTTGCTGTTGTTGTTCACTTTTGCTTTTTCACAGTGTTTTCTAATATGAAGACTGTCTTCAAGCCCATCTTCTCAGTTAACACTGTAACAGATAACATTCACTTAAAATCAGCTGTTAGAAGAAAACGACTTTCATATGCTTTAAATTTTAGCTTTGTACCTAGAAAGACAGAAAAAATCTATTCATTAACAGAATTCTAGTTTGTTCATTTTTATGGCAAAGAAAAGCAGTTGTTTGATTTGTCTCTGTATCCTTCTAAGGGAGTTTCCTTTTCTGAAATTGAGAATGTTACATGTGTTTTGGGTCCAGAGACTGCCAGCAATAACTGTGGCATCTCAACCATTCCCGAGCAACAGCACAGGCTTGTGGATAGAGCTCATTTCCATAATGTGCAACTGGAGAAGTACTTTTGAAACATACTTGCAATGAGTGTTTAAGTATTTGTTCTCTTGTGGGCATTGAGATGTGTAGCTCTTGCAACTTGACCTGCTCCAGTGCAAAAGCAAAATGCTTTTTCCCAGTGATTGTTTCAATTTCTAAAATCTTGAATTTTGTCATTGGATGAAGTGTCAAGAGAGTTTAAAAATAAGCAAGTTTTTCAAAAGGTTTACATGATACATGAGACAGAGAGAAGAAGAAGAGGAGGAGGAGGAGGAGGAAGAGGAGGAGGAGGAGAGAGGAGGAGGGGGGGAGTAGAGAAGAGGAGAGGAGGAGAGAAGAGGAGGAGGACAGAAGAGGAGGAGGAGAGGAGAGAAGAGGAGGAGGAGGACAGAAGAAGAGGAGGAGGACAGAAGAGGAGGAGGAGGAGGAGGACAGAAGAGGAGGAGGAGGAGGACAGAAGAAGAGGAGGAGGAGGAGAGAAGAGGAGAGGTGAGGTCATGACCCAAAGAAGAAACTCAACAGAAATCATGAATCATGACTCATATTTATTTTGATGTAAGTCTACTAAATAAAATAAATAAATAAAAGAAATTTTGGTGTCAAGAAAGTGTGACATGCCATTCACATTATGACTTTGTTTTCCTGGGAATGGTTTAAGGCTGCATTTATGATCAAATAAGGCAGATGGGGCCTCAGTTTATTATTAGAAACAATCGACCAAATAAATTAAAAATACATTATTTAAATGTAAAGAGCACCTCCACTTAATAGATAAAGGATGAACCAAAAAGAAAGGGAATATTTATATGGTCTCCGAGGTTAGAAACAAACTTGCTGAATTTTAATGAATTGAAGTTTCCAGATATCACTTTGAATACATGAACTATGAATTTTGATCTCAGCAGAACATACGTATTGTTTAATTCTGCCTTAGAGTTCATTTTCCACTGGACTGTAGTGTTACAATACTAACAAAAGGAGCTTGAATCATGAGGAGTTTTACTTTGCTGTTACAAGCACAAATGGATTGGGATTTAGCAAATACTGTAGTAGAGATTTTCCACTGTCCCTAAAGAAAATGATGATATTTTATCTCCTGCCCTGTGACACCTTTAGCAATCTAGAGATTCTCTAGAGATATTAAACCTCCCATGAGTGTTTGGAAAACTTGTGTTGAAGATCTCAAGGGCACATAATACTTTCAATCATTTTTCTAATTACCATTAGTATTTTTTCATTTAGGTTTATAAAATTTTTATCTATAACATAACATGCTTTTGTAATACAATTGCTGAAATAGAATATTATCAGACTAAGGGATGTTCTAACATATGTTAAATTAAACACCCTAATTGGCAATATTTGTCAACTTAAAATTCGGATTTTATTTCTGCCTGTAAAAAGTAGATTAACTAGTGTGAGAATGTCAGAACATTATGGGAACTCTTTTCTGAGGAGCAGCATAATTGGATGAAGACAATCTGTTTTCAATATTTGTCTTTGAGGATTTCCCTAAAATGTGATTTGCTATAGAGCTCTGTGGATGGGTGGCATAAACTTATTTATTTTACTTAACATGCAAAATGAAAACCAGTAACACAGATGATAGGAAGAAGATGGTTAAAAACATTCTTCATTCTAATCTATTCCCAATACTTTAATATTGTAGCCTCAAAATGAGAGCATAAATGGATATATAAAACCCATCCATTCCTAATCATTTCAGAAAATAAATGATACACTGAAATGAATCCATAATTATCCAACAAATGTGCGTGGGGTTCTAATTGATAGTCAGTGGAAAATGTATGCTAATTCTTGCTTTGTCTTATAACTTAAAAGAAACGACCAGTCAGTAGGGAAACTCTTTAAAAGAAAATGCTAAAATTATTCCTTAAATACACAGGGTAAAAGCAGACATTTCAGATACATAAAAAAGTTACATTTGGCAAGAGCCTTATGCTCATGATGTGTTAGTTATGTTTAACTCTGGTATTTTTTTTTTAACAAACGACTAAACCTGGACCCCGTGTTTCTTGGGCCAAGACATCATCTTTTATGACACATTTCTACACAAACACACTCCCACCAAGGTCATCACTCACCTTCTTAAACACCAGGCGAGTCCAAGCCAACATTTTAATTTACAGAACAAATTTATACATGGGACTAAAAGATACGGTGCTCCTATTGAGGGCTGCCACTAACAACAGGAACATATGGAGCAGCTCAAGGCGGGTTGGAAATTCTTTTATATTTTGCCCATGCATTTACTCTTGCATTCTTGCTCCCTCTTAACCTCTTTTCTCTCTGAAATGGCTGTAACCAGCGCCAGCATCCTGCTTGAAAAAGTCCAAGGGGTTGTGGTTCAAACAATATAGCACTGGAATATGGGTCCTCATTGCAGATCAAGCAAGAAGGGAAAACATGAACGAACGGGTTGGTTTTAACCAGACGCTTTACCACAAGTGTTCATGTAAGGATGTACAGGCCTATGAAATCAGGAAGAAGACAACATTCACAGCTGCTAGTTAATTAAAAAAATGGAAAAAAAGGTTCTACTGCTTAAGAATATCGTTGGGAGTAATGTTAAGCTACCTGTAGTGTTCATCTGGAAACCCCCTTGCTAGAAATATCTTTGGTCTATTTTCCTGATATTCTGTTCCTTCCTTCCTCTACCTCTACCCACCAAGTTCATGGGCAAAACCGCTTTTTAGAAAACATCTGTTCATGTATTGTTGCATCTGCAGGTTCAGAAATGCCATTCCAGAGCCTTACAGTTAATAAGTGCTGGTGAGTTCATACCAAACATAATACCAAGTAGGATAAGAAATAGCTATCATACTATGGAAAGGAAGGCCAAGTTGAAAAAGAACAAAACTAGGCCACGAGATAAAATAGAGTATGATGCAGAGAGTGGAAGGCTTGTGAAGGACTAAGAATGGAAAGATGTACCAGAAAAAAAAATTCAGAAGGTGAACAATGACTGTCCCATTCCTTTCTCTCTTCTACCAACTATAGTCCAAAATAAATTTGGAATATTTGAGTTTAGATAATTAAAAATCATATCAAAAGCTCCCCACATGACATATGTCCAATAATTTCTTTTTTTCGTCAAGATGGGTAGTGAAAATATTCCAGTGTTTGTCTTGGTCATCCAACAAAGCTTTTCCAAAGGAGGTCTGAGATTGTGTGTGAGCGTGTGAGCACACAGGCGTGTGTGGTCTTTGTTCTCAGGGGTCTGCCTCTTTGGCTCTTTACCAGCGACTCTTTCCACACACTCTTCCCTCTTCTTACTTGGAAATTCTCTTTATTTATTCTGTCACCAACTGTTTATTAAATAATGGATACCTTTTAAGCATTTTTGCATAATTAACTTACTTTCCATAAAGACACGGTTTTTGGCCACTTCTCTCTTTCTTTCTATAATTTTGATTTATAACTAGACAAAGAACAGAGTGATGCATTTTCTTTAAAGAGAAGAACTGGCCATTATTCATCATTCACTTATCATTGAACACGTATTCCTTGAGTTTCTGTGAGGAACTGGGCACGAGTCTAGCCACCGGCTCCTGAACGCTACACTTTAAGTATCTCTTAAAATGCTGTTCTTGAGTTTCTAGATTCGAGAGTCTTGTTCTCAACTTCTATGTGCTTTCCCATTGTGTCTGGTCTTTTTTAAAAGAACAGACATTTCTACACCATGGCCTGTTGAACTCTAGTAGCTTGTGAGATGTTAATAGGTAAAAAAAAAATAATCCTGTGGTAAAATACATTTAGCACTGTATTCTACCTGATTACCTCCCAGAAGGTATATGGCAAATCGGTATAGCCAAGGTTCTGAGAAGTTTTGCAGCAAAACAACCAATGTAACATCGTCTAATCTAGTATTTCACATTTTTTTACCTCAATATTGATTTTCAAAGAACATCTATTAATATCTCGTTGGCTGGGCAGCATCAGAATTGCCATTCTACATGCTGACGGTTAGGAAGCACCTGTGGGCTCACACTCGGGTGATGCAAAGCATGACATCTATGATAAGATGTCCTCAGGGAGGCAGTAGACAGTGGCAGGTGGGTGACAGATCGCACTACTGTGAGTGTGCCGCAGTTACCAGCGTGTCACTTAGTGTCAGCACATTTTGACCTCAGAAATTCTGAAAAGCCACATTAATAATGAACGAAAGTATGTAAAAAACAAAAATCTTTTAAAATTATTTTTTGAGTTACTATTATTCCTGGCTGGCAAGAAAAAAAAATTTGTTTTCTCTGATTCTGCTTTCTCATTTTAAAAATGAGAAATCATACCCAGGGAAAAATCAGATACAATGCATGTAGTTCTTTGAAAGATTAAATGGGATAATTTATTTTACAATACATCCAGCACAACACATAACTTATTGGAACTATTCAAAAAAAGATGATTTTATTTCTTTCCTTTTGATTTCCTTTCCTACTTCCCTGTAAGAGACACAAATATCTATTTATCTATTTCATTGTCTTTCCCCCATACAATATTTCAAAAAAAAAAAAAAGAAACAGAAATATTAAAAAGTCACATTGCAACAAAAGAGAGTCATTCTGTTTAGCAATTATTTATATGGTCCTTTTTATGTGCTAGGTGCTGATCTAAGTACAATTAGAAGAAATAGCTCATTTTACTCTTGGAACAATCTAATGAAGAAGGCACAATTATCTTTCCCATTGTACTGATGAGGAAACTGATTAATGTCATTTACAGGAAATCCTCACAGGAGATGTCACAAGAGAAGATTGATACTGTGGGGAACGCATTAGCTCCAAAAACTGGGCATCAAGTATGGTAGCGCCTGCACAGTGGTTAAAATTTTAATTTAAGTATTAAGTATTAAAGAAGCTTGGATTTTAGATATGTCACCAGAGAGGAGGAAGTTAGGAAATCCGGTAGCATGGTGTGTGTGTGTGCGCGCGCGCGCGCAAAATATATGCAATTATGGATATTCATTTATAAGTCTCATTGGAGCTGGAAAATGTCAACGTAAAGATTGTACTACTAGGTTTTTAGTTTTTTCTCTTGTCATTAAATGTAACAGATATGAGAAATTTTTCAACACGCAAAATGCTTACCACTTAGTTAAGTGCTTCATGCCAGTATTCAATACCATGCATTTTCCGTGTGTTCTAGTTTGCCAAGAGACGCTACTTGGGGTAATTGGGTGAGATTCGTAAGTGTGTAGGCTTTCTCTTTTTCCTTTCCTTGTATATCTTTTTTGATTTGTCTCCCTAGAACGCCCTCCAGTTCCTCAAAGATCATTTCTCCACTGACTGTGATTCTTTAGGGCTGAGTTCATGATTCACAATCACCTGGCTAGAAAGAGAGAGAGAGAGACAGGGTTATGTGAGCACTGGAGAAGTGAACCCAGCAACCAGCATCCTTTGTTACATTTGCTCCTTCACTTTTAGGGCTCCCTCACCCCAACTCAGCATGCTTCTCCACAATGGGAAGCAACAGGGATCTAGAACTGTGGGATTCCTCTCTGAAGGGGCATTAGAGGTGCAATGCCTCTCCTCCTCATGTGTGGGTAAGGGAACATAAATGAGAGGCAAAGTCTCACAAGGCCTAAAAGCCATTTCTCCTTTGCATGTTCAGAAAATTAGTTCTGCATTGCTGTGAATTTTGGGTTGATTTATATTAAAACAAATAGCAAAATGTTCCAATGACAAAGTGTAAACACCATAGAATGTTTACTAGATGAATTTGCAAAAGCCATGTTTTTAAAGCCAGAAAAGCCATTTAGCAACCTCAAATTCTGGCCTCCAATTTTTATAATTAGTTTCTTGAGCATAGATCATCTTGGCATCTTGCAGAATTTGGATGCTCTGGCTGTTCAACAAATGTTACTATGATGTCTCCTGACAGTAAGCTGCAAGACCAGTTTGAAACATGTTCAAACAAATAGCATGATAATTACAATAATGTGCATGATCAAACTTCTAGAACTAGGTGATCTCCCCGAAAGACCATCTCAGGTTTGGCCTATTGACTGTGTGCACTCACGCTGGGGACACAGATTTCCTTTCTGCCTCCTCTCTCCTCTTCCCACCCCGACCCCCAATTTAAACATCAACATTTAAAGAATGTCTTCGGTGTTTGAAATTTGTTAAAAACGTCCAGGAAAACTAGGTGAACATGTGAATTCCATTCAATCCTGTGTTTTGAGAAAGTGTGTTTTCACAAGGAATGCAGTGTGGGTAGGATATGAAGTTGAGGTTTCAAGTTCCTGACTTTTAAATTACTGTAGAAATGTCAAATGCAGGCATATCCACTGAAGTTTCCATGGGAAGAATAACCAATAGTGAAAGTTCTCTGTGATTCTGTTAAGAGCCGTTTGGCTGGGACATTAGTATCATTTATTCATACTCTTCTTTCCTCACTAGAACATTTGAATATTCTAAGGACATGTGAGAATAAATTTAAATACACTCTTTGTATCTTTTCCTTTAAATATTATTCAGTTATTTATTACTGGTTATTCCTTTGATTAGATTCCTTCTTCTAGATTCAATACTCTAACTACAAAGATCATTAACTTAGAGCAAATCCTGGGCTTAAATCTTGAGTAGTTATGAGCTGTGTAACCTTTAATCCATTACTTACCCTCTCTGAGATTCATATTCTCACTGACTGAACAATAAAGTTAAGTGACACCTTCCTGACGGAGCTTTGAGAACTGAGTTGGCCATATTTGTCTTGGTATGGGACTCTGTTAAGGTGATCTTTCACAAATGTAAATTATCTGCCTTAAAGGAGAGAAAAGGGGGATAATTAAGGCTAAACTAATTGATGCAGTGATATAAACGAGTATTTCACAAAGTAGTATGTCCAAATGGACAATATGCACACAAAGAACTGTGTTACTGATTAATCAGACAGAACCACAGTGGTATAGTAGTACACGCCCATTGGAATGGCTAAAAAGAAAGGGAAGTTGCTAGTCTTAGTGACAATGTGGAGCAACTGGTGTTCTCATAAGCTGCTGGAGGAAGTGTCATTAGGTGTTATCATTTTGAAAACTATTCAGCATATCTCTTAAAGCTCAAGATGTATTACGTCCATTTTGACCCAGAAATTCTATTTTTAGGTGTACTGGTAGCAGATCTGCTTAAAAATATTCACCAAGCTGGGTGCCCATCCTGTAATCTAGAGATTGGGGAGGCTGATGCAGGAGAGTCGCAGATTCAAAGCCAGCTTCAGCATCTTAGCAAGGCCCTAACCAACTTAGTGAGACCCTTTTGAAAAAGTTAAATAAATACATACATACATACATACATACAAAAAGTGCTGGAGATGTTGTTCAGTGGTCAAACATTTTGGCTTCAATTCCTAGTGCAAAAAAAAAATGTGCACCAAAAGGAAATACCATTATATTTAGGACAATATTATTTGCAATGGCATAAAACTTAATATTACCTGCATGTATATTAGAAGTAGAATGGATACATTGTGGTATATTCATAAAACTGAATATTATGTAGCAATGAAAAAGAATGATAATCTTTGGCCTGCACCAGCCCAAACAAATCTCACAAGCTGAGCAAAAGAAGACAGATATAAAAGAGCATATATTATATGATACCATTTGTAAAAAACTTCCCAAACAGGAAATTTATGAGCTTTGAAGTTAAGCTATTAATTATCTTGTGAGATGAGAATGGGGTAGTGACTTGGAGAAGTCACAAAGATGTCTCCTAGGAGGCAGGGATGATGTATCTATTGATTTGAGTGTTCCATATGCATGGTAGAAATTAGTTGAACTGCACACTTCTGATTTCCATACTTTATTTATATTTCCATAGAATTGTTTAATTGAAAAAAAAATGCAGAAACCGAATCCAAGCTATTAATCTGCAAATTGTACTAGGCAGTTACTAATGATGATCCAGAGTATGAATGGTCAGCAGAATATCAATATTAGCTTCATCTCTCTCATTGTTTAGGTTTTTGTAAGAGAGTACATTTTTCTTTTTTCTTTTTAAGAGAGAAGGACAGTGAGAGAGAGAGAGAGAGAGAGAGAGAATCAATTTTTGTTGAGTTTTTCACATACTTAGTCGTGTACATGGGTGCTGGGGTTTGAACCCATGTACTCGTGCATGCCAGGGTTAAGTGCTGTAACTGCCCAGCCACCGCTCCAGCCCCGAGAGAACTTTATTTCTATGATGAATTAAAAGAAAAAAAGAACCTCTCTGTGGTGTTATATTAGTGCATCTCTGATA
This sequence comes from Aplodontia rufa, assembly GCA_004027875.1. NCBI lineage: Eukaryota > Metazoa > Chordata > Mammalia > Rodentia > Aplodontiidae > Aplodontia > Aplodontia rufa. The sequence goes on along the minus strand of PVKS010008958.1, from coordinate 56,558 downwards.
AACTCCTTGAAATCATACTCCCAGGACCTCTATTTTTCTTCCATCTGTAATTATCTTTTATACAATTTTAAAAATTGTTTTGGTGCTGGGGATTAACCTTAGGGTAGAGACATACGCTCTACCATTGAGCTACCCAGGAGCCTGTGAGATGAAATAGGCCTTATGAAAGGTAATTCAGTGATTCTTCTGTGATAGATATTACTGGCACCCGGGAAGAGTTTGGATATTTTGGAAGCTAAACCTGCCACACTGTGTGATTTGTGGGCCCCGTTTTTGGAAAGCAGTTTGTTTTATTCTTTATATCTTTCTATTATTTATATATGGCTTCAGAACAAGTGAAATGCATAGCCTGGTTATTGTCAGGATATGGAGGGAGCCCAAACAGTGTGGAAATGGAACTCTGAATTCTTTCATGTGACAGTTGTCAGCATGATTTTTCAGAGTGTGTATATAATGTGCTGGATATCCTGTCTTGGGGAACAGATGCTGTCACCTTCCCAAAGGAAGAAGAAATAAAATCAACTCTGGAATTATGCCAAATTATTTTAGGACCTCCTCTTGGTAGTGGCAATTTATTTAGTTTACGATATCCAGAAATTTTTAAGACAAGGTGTCAGGAAAGTTATCTTGGTGTTCTGAAAGATTAATCTTACACAAAAAGAATCTAAAATTTTTTTCTTCTTTCAATTTTAGTTACATCTTCATGGAATGGCAGAAAACATGGGCCCTGAAAGGTCAATTGGCCAGTTTGATAGCCAAACATATGATCAATTGTAAAACACACCAGGTTCAAACATATCCTTGGAGACTGCCGTTCTTCATTGACTCACTATCATAATTAGATTTAAATTGTGATTCCTCAACTTTATTCTTTGCAAATAATTTATAGCTAATTATATTTAATTTTGCTAATATTCTTTGCCATACTCTAAAAAACCTCCTTCCAGAAACATTTTTTTACTGCAAACCTTCCATTATACAAATCTACAGAAATTTGATATCAGCTACGACAATTAGTTTGCATGTTAATTTAAACTTCAAATTCTGTGCAAGGATAAAAAGATGCAGATTGCATGGGAACTGAAGTTGAAAACAAAGCTACCTCCAAACAGCCTGGCAGAAGAGCAGGATTCTGTTTTTCCCTGTTCCCAGATGGATCATAACTACAGGCTTAATGTGAACATGCAACATGCAGTTTCCCTACCAAAAAAAATCATTTCATTGTCAATGTTCCTGATAGATGCAATGCATTTCCATTTCATTGTGAATTCTAAATAATGAGCACAGGTAAACCTTTGAGGTTCAGCTTGGTTTGAACCAGGATCCACATGATTAAATGCTTATTCAAAACTCTTTCATCTGGAAGTCTTACAAGAAGGCTTGTTTTTGTTTTACTGCCTTACTTAAAGTGTTTCAGTATTTCCAGTTTGACTTCCATCTCATACCAGAGGGTGAAAAGACATTGGAAATGATTGCTCTTTCAGTGAATTTCAAAAGAAGTTCTGGGTTTGATTTTGAGTAAACATTTGGCTTTGTTTTCGTTTCTCTGACCTGGATGGCTTGGCCTTTTGAGGTATCTTTATAATAGATATAATTTTATCATTTTGATGGTGACTATATGTGCAAAATTAATTGGAGAACTGAGCCAATTTTCCACATATTTCAAGCTGGAATGCCATTTTGTCTTAATTATAAAGATATTTCATGAAAGTGAACATTTCGGGAGGACATTTAATAATTGCTCTAATTCTTCTCTTTGCATAGAAATAACTGATAAAATTATTTTGTGCAGTTTTAATCACATTTTCTCAAGTATGGATTAAAAGTATAATGCATAAAAATCTTAGAAAATCTCAAGTAGTAAACCATTCTTCTACTTAAATATAGTTTAACTTAGATATCAATTAAGTGTTGGAAAATATAAGTTCCTTTTCTTTCTTTCCTTTTATGTAGAAGGATTTCATAGTGCTTCTTTTACATAGAGTAAGAATTAAGGAATGATTTATTTGCTATGAATGAAATGATGTATTGTAGCAAATATGACATCTTGGGCGATCCATTGTATAGCAATATATGTAGCTGAAATAGGCGATTTCTTGCATAAAGTTTCAGAAAACTCTCACCAGCAAGAATTTTCAGACTTTGTTATTAATTTGCAATTATGAATTATAAAGGAATTGCTCTTTAATTCTTGGAAACACCTGGAAATCATAGTCATAAGACGTTTCATCTAGGTAACACCTTCATCATCTCAGCTAGTAACATTAATAGTGAGGGGGCTATCAGCCTTATCCCCAGGTGGTTGTGAGCAGCTCACAATAGGAAGATACATGTGGGTGATACTTGGATGGATGGATCTCTGCCCTGGGGGACAGGCTGGGGGTAGAGGGGGGCAGTGTGCTATAGAATGGGAGAGGATGATATGAGAGTGTCATATACCAGGGAGAGCATGGCTGAAAGTAAGTGCAGACAGTTGAAAGATAGTGGTAAGCACCAGGTCTGCAGCCCTCATGGCTGGCTCCGCCTCAGAGAATAGGAACCCAGTTTGATGGAGTTTGACCATCCAAGATAAAAACTATGCCAATGATAATGCCCCTGTATGGATCTTTTACATATTTATAAAAATATGTTGTTAAAGTTTGTGTATTTTCTGGATAATTCTTGTACTGCTAACGTTACCATTATCAACACCTTTAGATCAATACTCCCCCCTAAAAGGAATGAAATAGAATTCATTTTATGTTTCATTTCTTCAAATTACCTTTAATGTGCTCTTATTTTAAGGGGGCTGTTTTTTATTCTGATTATTTCATTGGATTTCTTTGAAAAAATTTTTGTCCTGCTTTCTTGCCCTGGTTTCAGTCACTGTAAGTAATCCTTTGTTAATATTTCGGTTGCCCATAATTTCCCTTACTCAATAGTAAGGAGTCTTCTATTTCAAAACTTCAGAACACTGCCTTCAACTTTGTGTAACTTTGGCTACGAAAACTAAATGATAGAATTTTATTTGTAAAAAGTGAACATCACAATGTGCTAATAAAATATTATTGCAAGGACAAATGGCTAAGAGAAATGTTTTGCTTAACAATTGGAAAATAAGATAGAGAATAAATGTTGGAACACATAACATTTAAAGCAGAATTCTTATTTCAGTGCTGGGAAGTCCAGTCGCAAAATGCTTGGATGTATTTCCTCAATGTTGAAACCCAAATATTTCACTCTGATGGGAACAAAATTCCACTGGTAATATGAATTCTTGAACTTAGGGGTAAACTATTAGCTATAAAATCTCTGTAGAGGATGAAGCAGTTAGGCCTTTAGACCAAATAAACACTTTGATGATGGTTTGTGGAATGCAGCAATCAAAGGCTTTCCAGAGCTTCTCTTGGGAGTTGGGTGTCTTCAGGAATTCTGAAGACAGCCTCTTACAGCCATCATATAAATCAACCCAAAAAGTAAATTCCCCGTCTTTCCTGGTTACGGCTGTAAATAGCTCTCTGCTATTTTGGAGTCATATTCATTTTTGTTCACGGAAGCAATAAAAACTGTCCTTTTATGGTATACGCCAACTAGTGATGGTGGAACAATAATACCACCCTAAATTAATCGCAATACTTATTTCATAGGTTCTAGGCTATGACTTCCTCAAGGGTCTGCCATTAGACGGTGGCAGGACTGGGACAGGAGAGCAGGCATTGTGTGTGTGGTTCTGTTTCTATGCTTTCATCACTAGCTTACACTGCCTCTCACATTTATGGCTGTTTGAGGACCCAGGAACTAAGTGGGAAGGGTTGGGAATTTTATAAGGAGTGCTGGAGGCTTGGGGAAAAGAAAGACAACAAAGAAGAGAAAACAAGACATTTCCAGAAGTTTCCAGATCTCTGGAACTATGTTAGACATTTCCATTCATCTGCTACTGAGCAGCACTAGAACAGTCTTGGTACGGGAGTCCTTTTAGACATTCCTTAAAGCACTTATGAAATGTGTCAGCACTTTAAATATGGACAGAGGCAGAAGTTTCCTTCTGCTTTGGAAGATGTGAAGGCAGCATAGCCATGATTTGTATTACCATTTCCGGATCTCTCCATGCCCAGGGCATAGAGCTAGCAGGTGGCGGTCCAGGCGCCAATCATTCTTGGAAAGAGGCTCATGCCTCGCCCCTTTGCTGGCAATTAGCACTTTCTATTGTAAATAGAAAAAAAGAGGGGACCATCTATAAGTTGTCTTTAGTTTCTCTACTCTGTGAGTCTTTATTTCTTATCTTTTCTGTTTTTCATTTATAAAACTCTTCTGGATGATGGAAAACAAAAGAAATTAAATGAACTCCTTCAATGAACACTCAAAGTCTCTACTGGTACCTGCATGACATAAATCTGATTGCAAAAATTCAATCTAGTACAGAAGATTTTTTAATACTAACATTCTGTAGAGTCATAAGTGACATCTTCTGATGTGCATGTGTGTACATATATATATCGATACCTTTTCCCCTTCCTTTCTCTCTCTCTTGCTCTTTTTTTCTTCTTTTTCAAATGGGGTTTCACTGTGTTGTCTGGGCTGACCTCAAACTTCCAGCCTCAACCTTCCAAATATCTGGCATTAGGATGTGTGTCTCTACACCTGCCTTCTATGCTTTAGATTTTAAGAAAGAAAATCCTAGTCCAACTTTTCTTTTCCTTTCTACATTTCCAACCAAAAATTTAGGAATTTTTAGAAATAGTGTTAGAAAGAGGTGCTAGAATTATAGCACCAAAAGCAATATTCATTGGTTCCCACTAATACTAGAACAAGTAACTAAAAATTTAAAAATTATTGTTATTCCATTCAGTAATCTTCACAAAGTAAAGTTAAAAACTGTCAACAAAACACTAAAAATCAATAAAAATATAATGTAATATGAATATCCTCTGATTTGCACTAATTATATTGTTTTCAACCAAAAGTAACTATGCAAGGACTTTGTATTAGTTGATTATATCTGCCTAATGGACATTGCTTCTAATTTAGGTTCCTTAGATCTATTTAATTTACCTGTTAAATATATGTGATTCTAAAGTGATGGTTATTAATTAACCTTAAGTATTGTAATTTAATATTACTTTATATTAAACTGAACTGATCGGCTAGGGTGAAATTTAGGGTCTTGGATCATTAAGCTTTTTTAAAAAAATGAACTTTTCTTTAATTGGGTAATAAAATTCCTTTGTAGTTTTCCTGGACTTATCAGGACCACCAGGAATAAGAAGGATGGGGGTTACCTATGTCATGGAATCAAAACAAAGGTAAAAGATTTGGGCACAGGATCTACAGTTTAAAGAAAAAAAGGTGATATGATTAAATATCATGTAGTTAATAATACATAATAAAACAATTACACTGATCCAGTATCTGTATATATCAAACAAAATGATGTAGTGAATTGAGGGTTCATATTTATTAGCTTGAAATATTTGGATGAAATAAGTTTCACTTTTGGCCTATTTTTATCTTGTTGCTTAAATTATCTGGATAATTGATAAAATTACAAGCTTTTATGAGAAGATGAAGTCCATAGATGAGAGAGTAATGCTAATTCTGGACACTAAATTGGAAATAAAAGTTCCAAGTTAAAAAAAAATATTAAAGCACATGCAACATTAAGACATTTCCACTTTGGCAGAAAGACCTGGCTGTAATCTGTTTTAAAATAAATAGATTGTGTACAGCTGTCCCTGTATCCCTGGCAAAATGATGATTTAATGTTGATTAAGAGAGAAAGCCTTTGAAGTGAGTGGGGCAGCAGCCCTAGGATGTCTTTAGTGATCATTATCAGTCTTTCCCTGAAGGATGACTTGGTGCCAAAAGCTCTTTTCTCCAAACTGGTTAAGGTGGATTCGGGAGCAAAGGCTTTGTACGTCTGAAAAGGCCTTCTCATTCACAGGCCTCTGGTGTCTGATTCCTTTAGGATTCTGAATGTCTGAGAATAAGCAGATGCCGCCCTTTTCACAGAAGGGCAAGATCCGAAACTCCACGGCATCATGGCATTATTTATTCATCATGAGAACAGTGAGCGAACACGTACCCTGCAGAAAAATCAAATCAGTGTTCGTTTTGTTGAGCAGCTGCATTTGGCAGAGAAAAAAGCATTTGGATCTAACTTTGGTAACTGAGCAATTATAGGCATTATTAAATTGGAGATGCAAATGAGTAACCATATTTTCTTCCAAGTTGTTGTATTTCATTTAAATTAAAACCAGTTCAGAATTTGTAAAAGTGGATTCCTGAAAGCTTAGCAAAGTTCAATGTCTGTCCATGTACCAGTAGTTTTACCAAAAATATTTATGTATCAGTTAACCTCAAAGGACCAAATCTGCATTTCTTCATGTTTAAAGGTTAAATGGATTTAGTGCCAAAGACATTGGGCCTTTGGATGCCTAGCAGTGAAGATTTTCATATTAGTGGAGATTCAGATAGCAGAAAACATGCACGCTTTTAAAATGCTAATAAAATTAATGTATGTATTATAAAAATATCTATAGATAATTTAAAGCCTATGTAATTTGTCTGTATATTACCTGATTTCACATTCTGAGTACTTTTCATGAACTGCTGAGTTTTTAATCTCTCAGTTCCTCCATTTACAAGCTCTGGGATCTTAATTAGAATATTTTACCTCAGTCTCCTCACTGTAATGGGGACCATGATAAATATGTACCTCTTCAGTCACTAAGAAGATTAAATTAGTTTATATTAAGTGTTTAGAATAATACTTGACACTTAGGTATTATTGCTGCTACTACAGTGTGTGTGTGTGTGTGTGTGTGTAAACTGAATACACTTTTATCAGATAGTGAATTGGCATATTAAAAAAAGCTATCTCCATACCAATTTCTCCATATTTCAGTTCATTAAAATTAAGAGTTCTGAGGAAATGTTTTTCATGGTGTAGTCCACAATGTTTACTAATTTGTGTTTATGCAACATGCTAGTGTGCCTTTTGATAGTACATACTGTGACTTTTAAACTATAAAGCAGTCTGTCCTGATTTCATGATTCCAAAAATCAAAGCTTGAAAAGTTTTTATAGTACTTTATCCATATATTTTCATCATTTGAAGTCCACAACAGTGCATGAAGTAAACAAAAAAGGAATTACTAAATGAACGTGAAGTTATTGTAAAATAAAACTGAGAACCCCATGCTTCCTGTCTTCTGCCCAACAATGTCCATTGCCACAGCTGTCTTCATCAAGGTCCGATAATAAACCCTCACTCAATTTCTTAAAGGGATTGGTTCCTTTAGGTTCAGCTCTGATCTGGTGCATAAATCTCTCCTATAGATTTTAAGTCTTTTCAATATATTTCCCAATGTTTTGCTTCTTATTCACTATAATTAACCACTCTGCATTTTCTTCCATCTGCAACATTTCTGGTCTCTGAGTTTTCCATGGCTATATTTTACTTTCACTTTGAGATTAAGCTTGAAGCTTATCAGCGTGTAAAATTCCCATTAAAATACCCATGTAGTGTGTATTCTAGAGCTTTCTAAAAGATGTGCTTAAATTGTGGAATGCAAACCATTTGCTTATGTAGAATTGGAAAAATATTTTGCAGAAATGAAGATATCAGAGCATCTGCAGTCCCTTTGTGGACAAGTAAATAAAGGCTACAGTTCAAATATGCTATATACACATGTTGGCAAATGTTTGTGAGATTCTATGAGCATTGCATGAATTTGCTGTCTAGGATGTCAACGTTATGTATGAATACTGAATTTCTTAGTGATTTCTTTCAGAGGTAGGACACATCTTTTGCATTTTTATATGTGCCCTACTAAATCTGATTTCATCTTTTTTTCAGTTTTCATTCTCATTTTAGAAATTAGTTTAAAATGAAAGCTATTTTATCATTGCCATACTCCTTGATATTTTTATATACTCTAAAGAAAACCCAAGTTTTTATTTTAAAAATCCATACATGCAATATAGAATCAAGGCTATTAACTCAATAAATGAACTTGATTTAAAATATAGATGTTGTAAGATGATTTAGACCTTTAAAAAAGCTAGATATAAAGAATAAATGATTTTTTTAATTGTCCAGTCATTTTTTTTCAAAAAGTTCAGTAATACAAATTCCACATCTGTTTCAACTGCAGACATATAAAACCACTGTGACAAGGAAGGATCATTAAACAATCTGATTTTCTTGTTGGGAGGGTTTAATGCTGTTGGGTATAGTATTAAAATGTAGAATTTGATAGCACGTCTTAAACTTTTAATGATGTGTTCATGAATATAAAACATGCTTCTCCCAGTGACTTTATGAGTTCTCCTCTGCATAATTAGTGGTATCTGTTTTATGAGCTTACTGTTGTTTCCTTGATCCCATGAAAATGTAAAACCACTGTAATGATTTACACCATTCCAGAGCTTTAAAGATATGAGCTGTTTCGTAAAATAAATAATAAAAAATCCAAAAGTATATTTCTAGAATTAAGGTTATAGTGGGACATTTGAACATTAACAAAATAGGATTTGCAAATAAATTAATTTTCAACATTTTGTTTTACAACATTGATTTTTTAAATAAATACAAATGCAGAATGTATTCACCTTTTATTATTTACATAAAAATTACCTCAATATATACTATTTTCTTCCTTGCAATTGAAACATGTTGGGGGAAATCTCTTTGAAAAAAATGTTTTTAAGTTATTATTTTAATCATTTGTAATTTTGAGAGCTATCAATTGAAGTAATAAAGAGATACTTTTACTAAACATTAAAGATCCTTAAAATTCCAAGAAAATTATACTGTTCATTCTTTTTCTCTAGTAGGTACACAAATGATAACCTACGGGCTGTTAATTTTTAGATCAGTGGTTGTACATTATGTATATTATTTAACCAAATGTAATTTTTTATGTTGCCTCAATAGCTGAAATAACCATGACCCTTTTTTGTTATTTCCATTATTTAATATCCTGAAAAGTAAGTTGCAAAAAAGGTCCTTATTTATTTTGTCTGCTTTTTTCTTAGTCTAATAACTGGTAGGGAAATTCTATGAGCAAATTGTATATTACAGTTATCTAAAATTTTATCCAAAAAAGGAAAATAACAAAGTGGCATAAATTGCATATAATGTTTGTTTGGAATAAGTTAAACTTTTCTGTTGTTGAAATGGAGCAGAGTCTGTTTCAGAAGAAGGTATAATCAACAAGGTTTTCCTCTATAAAATGAATATTGTGAATTATCTTCTTTAATTGTGTTGACTTTTAAAAATGAATTATCACATATTTGATGTCTCATGAAAACTATTTTAGTAGGAAAATAAATGTTGCTATTGTAATTAGTTACCCATTAGTGAGGAAGATGTTATTTAAAAACCAGGTTTCAAATAATGTGTTTTCATTACATCCACTAAATAAATATACCATTCTAATTTTTAATTTAAAAAACAAAGAGGGTAGAAGGAAGGGGGATATAATCAAAGCAGTATATATGCATGTATGAAAATGTCACAGTGAAACCCATCAATTGCTACAATTAATATGTGCTAATAACTATAAATTTTAAGAATTTAAAAGAGGGGCTGGAGTGGTGGCTCAGCAGTTACAGCACTTGATTTGAACCCCAGCACCACATACACAACTAAGTGTTAAAGCAACAAAAACCAGATGAAAAACTAAATAAAATTGATTCTCTCTCTCACTGTCCCTCTCTTTCTTTAAAAAAATTTTTAAAAGAAAAATAGCATTTTAGTAACTGTGAGTCATATAATTGAAGGTCTTGCATTGCTTTCCTTTACATTTTAATAGATAATTTAATTGTCTTCAAGTTATCATGAAAATATTTTCTTGAAACAATCAAAATTGGAAGAAGTAGGGTTGCTATGTCCTTAAACAGTTCAAACTTTAATGACTGTACATTAAATATTGGAAATGTGAATCCTTTTTCTATGTGTTTTCCATTAGAGCTTATTTCCATTGGAAACCATAATTTCTAACAGATTTATTTTTGGTGTGGAAATCTTAAGGAAGGAAATATGGCCCACCCATTTTAGGCACCTACACTTGGAAGTATTCTAAAGCATCTTTTGCATCACATCTCTAGTTTTCGTGCTATATAAAACCAAGGCAATATTCCAGTGCCTGGGGCTAGAGGGATTCCTGCCTTTACAGTAACAACCCAGTTTCCACCCGTCACTTACTTGGAGTTTTACTCTAAAAGCACACTTACTGATAATCCATCTAAAACTTTCCCCTTTCAGATTTAGAAAGATTGGTACCCTATATTCATTTAAAGGAAACATACTCTAAATTTAGGGACATTAAGATCAAGCAGATTTGTGTAAGCTTTTATTGTTTGGCTCCAAGCTGCAATCATTTATTCTACTACTCCTCAACCCCTCTCTAGATGAACATTCACTGGCCCTCGTTCATGTTCTGTTGATGCTCCTTCAATCTAGTTCCTCCGGTTCCTGAAGTAGCAGTCTTCGACTGTGATTTGAAAATCTATAAGTAGAAATAATTTCTAATGATTATGATGTCACTTTCAAATGCACTGAAGGTAAAATTCATGTTCAGAGGAGGGAACAGAATTCTATGCTAAATACACTATTGACAAATCACCACATCCTGGCTTTAAAAGGCAAATTTAAATAACTGAAATGACTTCTATTTAGCATCTAAAGGTTTTAATTTTAGCCATTCTTTTCTGGTTAAGTTACCAATGTCTCATTTTGCAATACCTGTAATACAAAGTTCATATGTATTAGAAATGTACCCCTCTATGGAACATGATTTTTTAAATTTTCTAACCTAATAATTATTTTCAGACCATATCTTATATTCAGTTTCCTAGGCATTGAGGAAATTGTAGGAAGAGATATAAAAGTAATGTTCTTGTCAACACTGATATGAATTTATAAAAACAAAGGTTGGACCCCTCCCTAACACAGCTCTCCTGCACAAAAGCTTAGGGAACAATGCACCTGAATTTCCCAGCAGTAAATAAGAGGAGTAGGACTATGTGTTATTTCTTCTATTCTGTGGTTGAGTTTGACATATAGTATAATATATATACATATATAATACATACACAGAGTATATGTTATATATGCATATGACAACATATATATGTCATATGTATGTCTCAATAATGAGTGAATGACAACTGGCTCATCTTTATATCTCCTGTACTCAGCTTAATGCACATAGTGGCTCTTAATAAATAATGTATTCTGCATGAAAAACCAGAGGAAAATATACAGTTGTCATGGAATCCCACGTTCTTCAACTTCATGCATTTCATTCCATCTACCTGGAAGAAAGCACCTTTGCCTGCCACCTTAACTTCTAAACACCATCCTACTCATTCATTCCAGAATCACTTCAAGATTCACATTGTTTGTGAAGACATGCTTTATTTGAAAACATTAAGAAAATTGGGCTTATGAATTGAAAAAAATTCTTCCTAGTCTGAGAGTCACATGAAACCAGGTGAACTTTATTCCAGTGGGCATTTGAGGGGGTGTTTCATCCCCGTGCTAGCTCATCCTGAGAGTGCCTTACACTCTCCTCTCCATTTCCACCAGCTAGGCAGAGAAGATCCCTGAAGACCCACGAGGGGAACCAGAGGAAGCCTGTAGACTCCTGTGCACACCTAACATTTGATCCTTGGAAAGAGTATGCACTGAAAACAAGGTCACAGTGGCTGGAAAAGGCCCCTCTTTGCCTGGATTTGCCATCAAGTGGACGGAAGAGGCCCTACACTGGGACTACCACAAAACCTCATCTTTTAGACATATTTTGTCATCGATAGGACATTTATTCTCTTGATTGTGTGGCCTGCCTTATATGAATATTTCCTTCTTCAGCACCTTTAGCTGGTCCCTGGCTGGGGTTCATAGTGCACCACATAGACTACGGGATTTGAATGAGGAAGGGCAAGAAATGGAATTTCAATGAGGCAAAAGAAAATAAAAGTTGGGGGGAGAGAAGCAGACAGATTTGAGAGCATTTAGAAAGTGATAACCACCTAACATGATTCCGTTTTTACCTTATCCCATTGATGTTAATTAATACTTCAGAAAGCCAGTATTTCTTTTAAAGTATTCACTTTGAAATTTTTTTTCAAATTAAGTTAATACTAAAGAGAGTAGTCTAATGAATCACTTAGAATTCACTTGACAGATTTAATGATTTCAAAACTTTTGTTGTATTTATTTATTCATTTAGTTTTGGTACCAGGGATGGAATCCAGGGGCACTTAACCAGTGAGCCACATCCCCGGTGCTTTATATATTTATTTACTTATTTTTTGAGGCTGAGTTTCATAAAGCTGTTTAGAGCTTTGCGAGGTTGTTGAGACTGGCTTCAAACCTGTGGTCCTCCTGCCTTAGCCTCTTGAGCCACTGGATTACAGATGTGTACCACTGCACTGGCTGCTATATTTGTTTTTAACTAAAGTTTTTATTAGTCTCAAGAATTATATCATTTTACCCCAACATGATAAAACATTATAGGCATAAGCACAAACTAATAAAATTAACAGTAACAATTGTATCATTAATATGCAGTCCATAATCAAACTTATGTGTCTGATAAATGGCAGAAATATGATTCATACAATAATTATTATAGGACAGTTTGTCCATTTTAGTAAGTTTGAATGCTAAACTTTTGTCTTTAACAATGAGGCATTGGTGCCCTAGTCAATTCCTATGATAGCTATAGATTGTCTTCATTTGTATGTGTTTTTCATTATACTATCACCACAAACTTATTTTTTAAAGATATACTTGGTGTATTAATTAATTATTATTTTTGTATGCTCAGATCATCCCAGTTTTGGCCAATGGAACTATTTCTTAATGTTTATACTACGATAATTTTTCTTTAATACAAATACTTCATACTGTTATAAAATGCATAGCATTGCCTACAGCTATCAGTTAAACATGATCCACAACATTGTGCAATCACCTCGTAAGCTTCAAAACTTCGTTAAGATCTTGATAAATAATTAAGTAATTTACATAAATAAATAACTAAATAGGCATACTTTTGGATCTTGTTACAACAATTCTAAACTTTGTTATATAAATTTCCCAGCACTTAGGGTGCAATTCATTTTTCCCAAGGAAATGATCCATTTCCATGTCTAAGTTCATGTTAGAAGTTCTATACTAACCCCTTCTTTGTGCCGGACTTGTTAGTCTCGTTATTTGTTTTAGATAATCTTTATTTGCTAAATAAATAAGTAGAACAATGTGAAGCAAAAATAAGCACAGATTCCTTTATAATGGAGGCCTTACATCTCACTCTAAAGGTCTAACTCACTTATTACAATCCATTCTCATAATGCAAATGCATGAGATTCCCAACTTTCTGGTTGTAATAGAAAGTTAGACATTCAGTTAAATCTCATCCTAGATTTCCAGATTTCCTTGTTACCTCCTGGCTTCCATCTTACCTTGGGTTTTGCTGGTGGCAGTGGAGTGCACTGCGGCTGAGATGAGTTGTGGCTAAAGCAGCAGAGCTGGATGGGACCTCAGTCCAGGCATTGACAGTGTTCTGCTGCTTCCTGTAGAAACTGGTATTTGGGAGATAAGATGTTTCTTTCTTTTCTTTCTGCCCTTCCTTCCTTCTCCCCTCCCCTTTTCTCCTCCTCCTCTTCTTCCTCCTGCTTCTTCTCTTTCTCCTTCCTTTCTTCCCTTCCTCCTCCTCTTCTTCTTTCTTCTCCTTGTTCATGTGAATGGGAAAGTAATTTTATTTTCTTTTTGGGAGGAAGCAGGCATCCAGGCTCACTTCTGGAATTGCTTCTTGATGCTGGTGGCTTTGGTGACCTTGAGCACTTGTTCAGGAGACTGTACTCACCCACTGTGATGGTGTCATGGATGTGAACACCCCTGAAGTGGGGAGGGGCATCAGGTATATGTTCTTGTGCTACTTCTTGAAGGGATTGTATTTGTGATTGTAGTGGAGATGGTCTGGATAGATGACAATGGTCCTTGGCAACTTCATGTCAGTCACCACACCAGACAGGATCTGTCCTTAGATGGACGTGCTAACCAGTGAAGGGGTATTTCTTGTCAAGTTAGCTACCGTCCGTGAGTCTTAAAGGCCAGATCAATGTTCTTGTAGTATCAAGGGAGCTCCTCCTTGCCAGTTTCTCTGAGCAGGACCGTCTTGTTTTGAAAGAAGGTTGGCTGTTAGTAAGCAAGCTTGGTCTGAATGTCTGCCAGTCTCCTGGTTTCCTGGAAAAAAAGAGCAGCATCAAGGTTTCTTATTTACTGGCAAGATGCATGCATGATTTCTTTTTTTTTGGGAAAAAGAGAGAATTTTATTTATTTTTTTCATCTGATTTTTTTATCTCCAACACTTAGTTGTGTACATGGTGTTGGGGTTTGAACCCAGGTCCTCGTGCAAAGCCAGGCAAGCGCAATACTGCTGAACCACCCCTTCCAGCCCCAGATGTTCATTTCTTACTGTGATGATCCATGAAGGGAATTCCAGGTTGTGAGGTGAGGGCCATTAGTATAAAGATTTTTCGATTCCCTTTTGCCTCCCAGGTAGAGCTTTTGATGTGGGAGTCCAGTGACCCCAGGTGTTGAAATGCTTCTTTTTTGGTCAGGGTGACTCAGGAACAGTTTCACAGTTCCGATGTCTGGAGCGAGAGACATGGGACTCTCAGAGATCCGAGGCAGTGGAGTCTGACCAGCAGCAGATGCAGGCCATGGGAAGGTGCAGGGGACATAGTCAGCAGGGAAGAGCTTTCTCTGAAGACAAGATTGGAGCTCTGGAGACTGAGAGTGAGAGTGGGCGATACCCTTCCTCTGATGACTCTGCTGCCATTAAACCAAAAGGGACCTATTTGCAGTTGCTCTTCCAATAAAAATTATTTCCTTAGTTGACAGTCTGGGTGTGGGGTCAGCAGTTTCTATGAGGTGTGAATCCAGCGTTACAACTTCTGGAGATCAGTTTCAATTCATGACCACATTCCAGGTCACAAAGTGTTTCAAGTGTGCTATGAATCCACAGATAAACTCCATGTCAGTCCCCCCACAGACTCAAAGCCAACACCCCTTCTTGCGTTCTTGCTGATGGATGGAAGTGGTGGGAAACTCTTATTTTACTTTGGCAGAATACAAAGTATCTTGTTACACACTTTTTAAAAAAAGTCATTTATTTATTTATTATTGTTTCAAAATAGTTTTATGTACTGGAGGAAATTATTGTTACATATTCATGCATACATAGATATTGATGAAGTAAGTTAAGCCTGATCCTAGACCAGGATCTCCCCACCTTCACCCAATCCCTGACCTCAAGTCTCATCTGCAATACCCTCATGCTATATAGAAATGAGCATATACATGTAAATTAATTATTGAAATTTTTGAGTTTATAGTCCTGCCTGGGCACAGTTTGGCTTCTCGTGGGAGTTGAATGTACCCAATCTTATTGATAATTCCCCTTTTCCCTCCCACCCTCCTTTTCTCTCATCCTTCCCTCCCTCTCTTCTCCCCCCACCTTCATAGCTATGGTGCCCCCAGCTTATATGATACTTCACCTTTGGTCGGTTTATTAATTAAACTTAGCTAACTTCTTAAGGCTACTTGCAGGATATACCTATTATTATAAGAGGGCCAAACTCCCACAATTTCAAAATGGAAAAAAGGTGAAATGAACAAACAAAAAAAAATTGAAACTTCATCTTCAGAGGCAACATGACTGTAGCCATGATAAATATCTCCCTTAACTAATTGAAATTTGAAAATCAATAGCAGTTTTGAGTGGCAGGTATTGTCCTTGTTATATTCTTTAATATCATTTCAGAGAACCATAAAGAAACTTTTAAGGTTCTTTTCCATTTAAAACATTATAGCAAAGTGTTATCTGTTCTCCAGATGTAGGCATATGTATATGCCTACATCTTATTTATTCAAAAATAAAGCATAGCTTTTCTCCTAAGTTAGGTAGTTGAACCATATGAGATTGCTATTTTCATAATAGAAAATGGCTAAACTTTGGCAGTACCATATAGTTCAACCCACATGTGGATACCACATTTATTTATTAGAGTAAAAATTATGAACACATGATTTGATAAAGTATTTTTCTTAATGAAGTTAACAAGAATTTATTTGATTGAATGAAAAATTTAATATAAATGAACAATTAATGGATATATTATGTGAAAATAAAAGAAAAATTTATCTGCTATGCATTACCTATATCATTTGCTGTTGAAATTGATGTTCTATTGTGCTTTTTTTCATTATTTGGAAGACTCAGTGAAGTTCCATTTTTTCCCCAATGGTTTGTCTTGGCACATCCCTAAAAAAATTCATCTTTATGCCTCTATCAGGCCCTGGTGACTTTTTGATCCTTCTTATTACTTGTGATTCTAAAATTCATGAGGAATTGCTTTTTTTTATTAGATGAATATGGAGTTACAATTGAGGGGGAATCATTATCAAACAATCAAGAATAAATGTATATTTACATAGTTAGCCAAGGCTGATGCCATGTCATGGATGCCCCCCTTGGGTTTCCCAAGGTTCTATGTTTCCCCCAAAAGAACCCCTGTGTTAAATGGACTTCTCATGGAGGTCAGAGACCTCCTTCTGAGATGATTCCCCCATATTCCTTAGCCTCCAGTCTCCTAGATATCCTTCCTAATCCCTCACCCCACCCTTCCCTGCTCCCCAAGCCTCCAGGTATCCTTAGGCAATCATCCCCCTGTTTGTGTAAGAATTCATACAATTTGAGGATTTTATTAGCTTAGCCATCTAACATACTGTTTCCAGATGTATTTTAGCTTCCACAAATGAGAGAAAACATTCGGCCCTTAAGTCTCTGAGATTGGGATACTTCACTTAGCATAAATTTTTCCATTTCCATCCATTTGGCTTCAAAAGCCATAATATCGTTTTCTCTAATGGCCGAGTAGTATTCCATTGTATATATGTATCAAATCCACTCATCCAGTGAGGGGCATCTGGGTTGGTTCCATAGTCTAGCTATAGTAAATTGAGCTGCTATAAACACTGATGAAGCTGTATCTCTATAGTATGCTGATTCTAACTCTTGGGAAAATACCCAGGAGTGGAGTAGCTGGGTCATAAGTTGGTTCCAGCTCTAATTTTTTGAGGAGTCTCCTCACCACTTTTCAGAGTGGCTGAACCAGTTTGCAGTCCTACCAGCAATGTGACAGTGTTCCTCTTTTCCCACAGCCCCTACAGCATCTGTCATTGTTAGTATTTTTCATTTTTGCCACTCAAACAGGAGCAAAGTGAAATCTCATTGATGTTTTGATTTGCATTTCTCTTATTGCTAATAATGTAGAGCATTTCCTCATATATTTATGGGCTTTCTGAACTTCCTCTGGTGAGAAGTTTCTTTTTAGATCAATAGCCCATTTATTGATTGGATTATTTGTGGTTTTGGTGTTTAGTTTTTTTACTTGTTTGTATATTCTGGATATTAGCCCTCTGTCTGAGGTGTAGCAGGCAAAGATTTTCTCCCATTCTGTAGGTTCTCTCTTGACACTCTTGACTAAATCTTTAGCTGTGCAAAAGCTTTTTGGTTTAATGAGCAATTGCTTTTGATCACCAGATACTTAACTGGCACTGAATAGAAAAGTGTATCTGTTATATTGATTTTCTCTCAAGGAAAATTTTAAGTTACATTCAACCATGTCAATCATAGATGTTTCATTTTGTCTCATCCAGCAAATAATTTCTCAAAATGTAGTGAAAAAATGAAAAAGCATTTTTAAAAAAGATTATCATATGGCTAAGGTATCTAAAGAAGTCCTTCCTTATTTTTTCCCTTGAGCATCCCATGCAAATTGTTTCTTCCTAACTGAAACTAGGCTAGAAAATTTGGAGATCAGCTTTACAAAGAACTTGCTGTGTGTTTCCCAGCGGAACTCTGCTGTGATGGAAGAGTTCTTCATCTGCACTGTCCCACACAGTAGCCAAGAGTCACACATGGCTGCAAGCACTGGAAATATACATGAAAGAAGAAATGAACCTTCAATTTAAATTAATTTAGTTAGTTCAAACTAATCTAGTCTCATGTGACTAATGGATAAAGTTTTGGACAGAAGACAGAATAAGTCCAAAATATGAGAATCCCCTACATACAATCAACTGCCATCTTCAGAAATAACTGGAAATGTTTCTGAATAATTAATTTCTATTCCAGGCCAGAAATGGGCATAATTCGTTCAATTGCTACAGAATCCAACAGATTACATATTGTAAAGGGACTTAGAAACAAAGGTCATGCATATAATAGGCTTTGGCTTAATTATTTAAGATGCAGTGTTGGACCGTAATGACTTTAAATGTCACAAAGCATGTTAGGATGAGATAGCAGAGTCAGCTATCTGTCCTTTCTCTTTGTCCCCAAAGACTCTTGTGATCACCCTCATCTCCACTCCTAGCCCTATGGGTAAACTAGCTCTGAATGTAATCTAGTCTTGGTCTTCACTCATTTGTTCAATCATACTCATTCATTTGGCAAATATTTATTGAGAAGCTTCTGTATGCCTAACACTTCACTGAGTGCAGAGAACACACATTTGAAGAATACAATAGACTATTAAATAGCTATTTTAGGAGAAGTACAAGCACACAGCAATGCATGCCAAGGACAACCTTTCTGAACTTTAAAGATCAGGCTCTTAAGAAACCTTCTTAGAGGAGGTAGCAGTTAAATTTAAAAGTGAAGTTCTCAAGGTGAAAATTAAGAGGTATTCCTGGTAGGACACATAATCAGGTGCAGAGCGATGAGAGGACATGGAAACTTCCAAAAAATAGATGGCTAAAGACTGAAGTTCTAGAAGTGATCAGCTAAGAATGAATCTGGAGAGATTGATAAAAGTGAGATAACAAAAAGTTTTAGAGCCACAATTCAGAATGTCTTAACTTGGGCTGCATTATTAAAGTGCAATACACAGGGTGGCTCATAAATGAAAGAAATGTATTTCTTATTGTTCTGGAGGCTGGGAGTCTGAGATCAGCATGCCAACATCATAGCTTTTGGGTGAGAACCCTTTTCTGGATTGCAGATTGCCAAATTTTCCAGTGTATTCTTACATGGAAAGAGAATGAGAGCATTTCCGGGGTCCTTTGTATAAGGGCACTGGTTCCACTCATGAGGCCTCTCTCCTGAGGACTTGATGGCTTTTCAAAGTACCCCTCATTACCATCACAGGAGGGTTAAAAGTTTCAGCATACGAATTTTGGGGGGACACAAATACTCAGTCCATTGTACAAAGTTTGTTTTCTCCTCTGAAAGTAAAGTCAGAACGTGAAAAACTTTAAAGCAGAGTAAGTAAAGATGAGGTTTTATTTACGGAAAATCATTCTGTTGGCAACATGGAGAATAAAGAGGTGCCAGCCCCTGGGGCAAGAGGACTATCTAAGGTGTGATGGAGATTGGTGGTGGGGAGGGTCAGTTGAATGGAAGAGGTGGCTAAGGAGATGGTGTTGAGTGGAAAGACTTAGGAAGTGTTTGGCCAATCGGCAAAGAGGACTTGTGGCTAATTTTCTGTTTAGGTGGGAACGAAAGGGGTAAAGAGAAAAGTAAAAATGATACCATGTTTCTGGCTTGATCAAATTTAGAATGGAGGAAGGCAAGTGCTGAGGGAGAAGATAACAACTTGTTTTAGAGATCTTGAATTTTAGGTATCCATTAAGAAAAAGGAGAAAGAGATGGGTGGTGGGGAAGGTTCTGGAATGGGGACAAAGATTTAAGATTCATTGGCATCTTGTTGGGTGTGGTGGTGCATGCCTGAAATCCAGCAACTCAGGAGGCTGAGGCAGGAGAATCCCAAGTTCAAAGTCAGACTCAGTAACTTATCAAGGCCCTAATCAGCTTAGACCCTATCTCAAAATAAAAAATAAAATATGGGCTGGGGATGTGGCTCAGTGGGTAAGTGCCCCTGGGTTCAATCTCCGGTCCAAAAAGAAAGTCCCTTCAGCCACCTCCTTCATTCAATTGGTGCTTCCCACCACCAACTTCCCTCATACCTTAGGGTCTTCTTATCCTGGCACCTCTTTATTCTCCATGTTGCGAGCATCTTAAAATGGTGTTCAAGGCATTAAGAGTAATAGGAAAAAGAGAAGAGAGAGTAAATCTGAAAACTAATAGACATGAACAGGTATACATAAAGAGAAGGCTTAGACGAATGTCAGCAGAGGCCACAGAAATAGGAACAAAAAAATTTCAGATTTGAGAGAGGTCCACCATAATCAGGAAGAGTTTAAAATGATTCTCAAGCTTCTGGCTTGAAAGATTCATGTTATTTCCTTCAATCAAGAGTAAGAATAAGGGAGGGAAGAAGAGGGACATATGATTGAGATGGAGAAAGTTAATGCTCTGTTTTGGATGAGTCAAGGTTGAGGTTTGGAAGACATACAGGTGGAGCTCTGTAGTGAGCCACTGAATACTGCAACTTGAGAAAAAGAATCTTTATGTTTATGTGAAAAATATGACAAAATATATCCTTGATTTAAAAATATTTGTTTGGAACCTTGCTATGGCATTTTTAATGTTATTTGGAATGCTGTAATACTATTTGAGTATTTCTTAAAATTATCTTGAGTAAAATTACAACCCTTCTCACATAAACAAACACATATACAATCAAATGAATGAGCAAAATATACCCCTGGTGAAGCACAGGAAGTGTTTTCTGATATGGGTGCTAAAATCAGGAACTTGGGATCTGACATCTGGCTTTGTAAAGAGCGGGGGTGAAAATAAATGATATTTGCTACTGGATAAGGATCAGGCTCAAGTTACTTCATCATTATGTGTGCATATATGAATGTGCAGCAAGGAATCCCCCCAATATGTAAGAACATGCTGAACTAATAAAAAATAAACGACAGATGCACAGAGTCTAGTATAATAATTTGTACCTAATCAAAGTTCAGTAAATAGTGACTATTATTATTTAAAATCATCAGACACAAAAATTTAATTCTCCAGTGTTCTCTCAATGACTTCTACATTTCGTCCTGACGGCTGTAGTTCCTCCCACCTACTCTCTAAATTCCAGTATTAACTTCATACCGTGTGACTCAAGACTTTTTCATGCACAGACTTTGTTTTGGGGAAAAATACTATTTATGGATGATTGTGGAAAAGTTAAAATGGCAGAAAAATGAGGAAGAAACAGAGGCTAACATTATTGTTTTCTAGACAATCCAGTGAAGGTGTAAAAAAGTGCTCTTACCACTAAACTATTAAGATTTCATAATGCAATGCATCCATGAGAAAAACAAATATCAAAGCTGAGGAGGTGATGCCCCTGCCTCTTTTGATGTGAAATTTTTCCATTCCTTAGTAGGCATTCACTAGACTACTGCTTCTTTTTTCATGTCTAAAAACCCAAGAAAATTGTGACTGTAGTCATGCCACCATTTCCTTCAAGGTCTGGAAGGTGGGTATAGGCCATGACCAGAAGCATGATTTTGCTGGAAAATGATCTTCATATTGGTCTATTGTAAAGATGCGTGAAATATGGAGGATATGTCATGTTTTTATCCATTACAGTCTTTTAGTTCAAAGTTAACTTCATCTCTCCTATTTTTCATGGTCATCCTCCTAATTTTTTTCTATCCAACTACCCCCCTCCGGCCATCCCTCACTCCAGACTCCTGACTTCTGTGTAGTAGCATGTTTAGGTCAAAGCCTCTGACACTTTCATTCCTAGCTTCATTTACAGGAATAGATAAATCTGTACTAGGAACAAATGTAGGCTGTTCTGTGAGATTTTTGCTGAGTGATACTTTCAGAGCAAGAACGTTAACAACAATAAAACAACATCCTCTTCAGCCTAAATGTTTCTGTGTTTACTTGTTTAATGTCAATATATTATTATGTTAAAAGATTTTACTATGGATGAAGAGAGGGAGGAATAAAGTTTGTCAAGGGAACTTAAAATTTTATCCTGCTCTATAATATGAAAATGAAGAGAAGACCTTTCTCCAATTCTTGCCTCTGACCTCATGAAAGGTGACTTCCTAGTCATTTCCCACTATTAGAAGTGTTTAGTAACAATTAACAGAGAACTTTGCTGTTTATAGTCTGAAAAGTGGACTGAGGAAAGCGATATATTCTAGTAGTTCCAAATAGAATCGAGACTACTCCATTCACAAAACTGCTTCTAAGAACCCATATTGCCTTAGCAATGAGAAGAAGGGAGTGAGACAAAAACCATGTGGTTCTTGTATTAGTAATACAGAGGCTCCGTAGGTGCCAATTATATGTCAATCATAATAGTAAGTCCTAGGTTTAGATAAGGCCACTGACTCCTGAAATTAATTAGCAGTATAATGAGATAGAAAGACAAGTAAACATATAATATAAGGCATTGGATGTGTAGAGATATAAGGTGCTATGGAAAAAATGACATGTTTGAATATATTTGCATGCATGTGTAAAGGGGAGACTGGAGGCCTCAAAGCTCTCTGGGGATGACAAAGAAGGAAGTTGAACTAAGAAATAAATACACTGATAAGCATGTTCTAGAAAAATCCTTTTATCTTATACTTGTGAGTTTACATCAGAGGAATGTCAACAATATTTATCGTGAACCTAACTGCCAGTCACTCTTGGTCCTTATGGAATACTAAAGTATATCCTATTTCATTACCATGCTTGTCCCATTTGTTTGCTATTCTTTAGTTTGGAGAAGGATATGCTGCTATTTTGTGCATAATTTCATCTGTGATATGCTGTGTTGTCAATAGTGAAGGCACAATAAATATAAGCTCAAGGCTGGCTTCCACGAGCAAATAAATATGTTCTTGCATCAACCTCTTAAGCTCTTTAGAAATTCCTTCAATTGGATGAGAACAGGGAAGAAGGTCAAAACTGGTGTAGATAAACTCAGATACTGAAATGGAAAGACTTTTTGCCGATGACTGTGACATCTTTAAAGAGTTGCTTTGTATATTTTTTTCTGACTTTCCATCACATTTGGAATAATAAAAATGTTCTATTTTAAGAAAGTTTCTCTTTCTTGGAATTGAGAAAAATCTTAATATTCGTGTTTTTTGGTTACATGTATCAAAGAGATTATTCTGAACAGTTCTCATTCACTTCCGGCTTTCACTGTCTTTTCTAAATATGATGAGCAGGGTCAACTTTGGATATTATTAATGAGAATGAGAGAATGGGAAATTATGTTTCATGATATCTGAGAAATATTGCCGTATAATCCCCAAATCCACTTTTTTTGCTCATTTAGATATAGTTTACTTGATTTCATACAGAAAAGGAGAATATATGGACAGTTAGACATTCATGTTCGTTGGAAAAAATGTTTCAAATGTGCACCTCTGAGGTTTGCAGAAGTTAAGAATTAACATAGGGGTAGCAGAAGGTATCCATTAATGCAAAACAGCAATAAAGAAGGGCTTGCAGTAAAGGGTGGGTTCTGGAAAATGTGTACAGGAAGAAGGCAATGTAATCAGGCTTTTGGTTAGTAGGCTGGTTGCTTGACCGTGACAAGGGACTGCAGCAGATTAAAATGCACTTCTGAGGGTGATATTTTAGTCTTTATATTTCCTAACCATTTGTGGGAAACTGTTATGGGACCTGTTGCTTTACTTTGACACATGGAATTTGAGGGCAGGATAGCAGCCAAGAGTTCATCTATCCTCTCTCTTTATGGAGGAAACTGGGCTCAGGGCTGGTTGAGTGACCTGGTAGAAGGAGAAACAGGAGACGTCTTCACTCTGACTCCCAAAATTTTTAAACTTCACCATATTTCTTTTTTTTTTTTTTAAGAGAGAAGGACATTGAGAGAGAGAGAGAGAGAGAGAAAGACAAAATCAATTTTTATTGAGTTTTTCACATGGCTTTCGTTGCTCTGACACTTAGTTGTGTACATGGGTTGCTGGGTTTGAACCCGTGTACTTGCGCATGCCGGGCAAGCACCATAACCGCAGAGCCACTGCTGCAGCCCCCTCACCATATTTCTTAATGCCATTGGTGGGTGCAGAGTTAAAACATTTCCATGGCATTTAAACTTCAACTGCTGTGTAATTTTCCAAACCAAGATTTCAACTATGTTAATGAATTCATCTGATTTTCTAGTGAAAGATAAAGCTGTTTTTGTTTGATTAAAAGAAATCAGTGTATTTTCTACCACTAGGTGGCATGATATGTTTCTTCCCCAGACATTTAACTTCCAAATGCGTGCGGGCGCGCACACACACACACACACACACACACACACGACCGTGAAATTTGACTTGATGTATCTTTTTGGAAAACATCACTATTTTCCACTTTTTCTGTGGTTTCTGCTTCACTGATACACATCTGCTTTGTCTACTCTGTATTGGAGTTAGGTTTCAGTTGTTTATGTTTAGTTTAATAAATACTGGGCAATGTCTCTTTTTTTTGTCTTTTGAAAAGAAAGAACAGAATTGTAGCTAATTCTGAAGCACACATTCATTCATTCACTCAGTTTCTGTAGGAGCACACTATTAAGTAGGTAATTATTAATGATGCTTTGGTTAATTAACTAGATCATAGTATCCTTTTGTTTCCACCTCAGAAGCCACAGAGAGCTGAGATTAGAGTTCATAGGAGTGGCTACCTCGTTAGTGGAAGGGGCAGGGAATCAACAAGCATGGTCTGACAGGCATGGAAAGATCGAGAATCCAGCACTGATTGAGATCCAGAGGAAATGAAGTCAACCTGAACTGCCTCACAGGGTTGGTCTTGCCGTCTTCCGGATTTTCTGAATCACCAGGAACTTTATTACCTGAGATAAAGACAACAAATTGCAGACGGACTCACAGACTGTATCTTCATCTTTCAACCCTGTGTGTACTTGCAGATATTTTGCCTCGATATTTCATTTTTCATGTCTCCCTTTATTGCCTGGTTTAATTTTCAAATTCAAGCTTTGTATTTTAAATAGAAATATCTTTTAGAGAGTAAACAGTTTCTTGGGAGGTCCACATACTTCAAATGAAATTTGTTCTCTAACCCATTTAACATTAAAATCACTGGAGAGTGGGAATTTTAAAAAACCACTAGCATGCAGAATTCACTGCTAAACAATGGAATTGTAATCTCTGGGATTGAAGGTGGGGCACCTTTATCTTTTAAAAGCTCGTGGTAGTATCTTCATGCATGCTGGCTGAGAAACCAGACTCTGAAATACAGCAATATAACAGAGTTTCTTTAGACCCAGCATCTGGTACTGTACCGTTTTCTACTGACTCATGCCGGAAATACAGCCATCCTCATCTCTAGTCACTGTTGCACTTGGGTGCAACTGGTCCCTGAGTTCTGCAGCCTTCATCTCACCAACATCTTCTATCCTTCCACGGTGTCTATTGATGTCACTATCCTAATTCAAAGGTTTTCATCATTTTGTCTCTTCAACACTGAAATATTTGTCCTAATATTTGGCCTGATTATTTGATTTTTACAGTTTTTGCAGCACTCCCGGGTGGCAAAATAATAAAAGAAGAAATATCAGGACAGAAGAAGGCAAAATCCCATGAGTAATAAAACTCTTATTGACATATAAAAAAATCACCTCCAAAACTCATTCTTCAAGAGGAGAAAAATAAGCATTTGGATTGCAAAGGTCTTTTTCCTTGCAAAATTACTGAATTCACACCTACTGGTTTTACCATGAGGGTAAGGGCTATATGTCTCTTATTCATCACTGTGTTCCTGGAGGGAAGGAAAATGTCTTGCTGTATTAATTAAAGTTATATTAGTTGCAAGTCATAGGAGCTATCCTGTCATAGCTTATACAAAACAGACAACATATTACAATGTTACAGAGCACAGGGGCAGAATTCAGTATAGTTTTAGGAAAGAATTTCAATCAGAGCATGAACCTTCAGGGTTTTATGCTTATTTTATTTTTCTTGTTTGCTCCATAGCTCTGGTCTTCTCAGGTCAGTGTACCCTTATATAACTGCCAGCTGCTCCTGAGCATTTATAGTAACAATTCCAGTCATGATCTAAGATTAACTGGCTATTTCCTAGCAACCTTCTTAGGGATGGAATCTAATTGGCCCAGTTTGAGAGGAATAATCAATTCTGAACCCTGGTTCAGTCAGCCCCAAGCTCATGTGTTGTGACTGGCTGTTGGAGGCTCATTTCTTATGAATGCAAGTTCTTCAAAAGGGAGTCATTGCGAGCTGGGAAGACGCTCCAAAAGTGTATCTACTGCACTGAAATGGTAGGGATGCAGTAGATGTTTTGAATAAGCATGACTAGAAGAACAAATGCATGGGTCAAGGGACTGTGTTAATTTGAGGTAGATTAATTCACTCAAATGGATAGGTATAGAGCAGCTTATGAAGCATTTACTTTGTACCAGTGACTGTACTTAGTATTGCCGGGAATAAAAGCTGAGAAAGAAGGGAATTTCTGACCTTAAGGAGAAAGATAAGGCATCATTAATATACAACAAAAATATAGTGACAAGAAAAACACAAAGTATTCTGAATAGTTAATAGGGAAATCATGATTTGAATTGTGTTGGTTACGATAATGTCAGCTGCTGAGAAACCCAGAAATTTCAGTAGATAAACTCAGTAGAATATTTCTGCTTTATAAAGTTCAGTTGGCATCAGGATAGAGGTGGGAGAGAAGTAGGAAGTAGAGGAGCAGGCTTTACTGCCCTGTCTTTAGGAGCCCCCATCTGCCACCTCCATTGTGACTTCTGCCAATCAAATCCAGCCAGTAAAAGGGGAGGAGAGAGTAGAAGCTCACACAGAAGAGCATTGCTCCTGCTGACAGATGTTGGTTGATCTACCATCAAATGGCTATGCTTTCTGAAAAGGAGGCTGTGAAATGTAATCTTGCTGTATCCAAGAAGACAGGGAAAAACATTTGAGAACTGTTACCAGTACTACTACAGCATTACTGTAGCAGTGACAGTGGAAGAGGGGAATAATTAGATAAAAATTTATGGCAAGAACACTATATGAGGTCATGTTGAAGTATTGATCTTAACTGCTGGAAAGAGAACAGCAATTCTTTGAAGAACAGAAGTAATGTGGGCAAAGCTCTTGAGTTAAGGAATAACTGGGGAGTGGTCAATATGGAGTGATTGTGTTAAAAGTATGATAAAATTGGAATAGGATGTTCCTTTATTTGGCTCATTCCTTTGAATATGCCTTTCTATCAACCTGAGAACATTGGTTTAATTTCCCAGACAATGGAATTTAGTTAGAACTAGCAAGGAGGAATAAAAGTTTGAAGGAAAAATAATTAGCAAAACTCTGTTCTAAGTACCTATCTTGATCATATCTCATATTTCCATCCCAACCTCTGTATTCTAACTAGAAACAGCTACTATTTTCTTTGTAAAATATGAAGTTGGCTAGATGATGGTTGCAGTATAAATTTATTTACCAAGTTGAGCATTTAAAGCAATCAAGATCAATGTATTTTTTCCCTGAATCTTCCTACTTAAATCAAACATATTCATATAATTGCACTTATATGTAAACATAATTTTTTTCTTGGACTGCATTAATCTCATCTAAATATCTTAAGAGAATTATGAGAGTTTCCCCCCCTTTTTGTTCAGAATTTCTTTTAGATCAGACATCTGGTATTTGGCACTTGAATTTTATTAGACCAATTGAGCACTTTTAAAGGGGGATAAATCATATGACTTTCATTTTAATTTTTACTGTAATGGTTTAATGTAGCCAACATATGCTGAGTAATAGTATTAAAATAAAATCAATAAATGAAGGATTAAAATCTGCCTGTGTTCAATTTTGCAAAGACACTAATTAGAGAAAGATTTTTCAGATCAGAATTGTATAAGCCAGCAATTTAAAAAAATTATAATAGTATATAATGAGATTGCTTGGGTTCTCACATGCTGTTATTGAAAAAGAAAAATTATAAGGGAAATTAACACTTTCACTACAGGTCCAGGCTGTAGGGAGAACAAAGTAGGAGAACTCTTACATGTCCCTTTCTCCACTTCCAGAAAAGCTTTAGATAAAATTTTAAAGCCATTTCACAGTTATCTACTTTAAATGAAATATTAAGTTGAAAACTGGAGTGATTTGAGTTGGGCTCAGGATGATGGAGGTTTCTTGACATTATATGGAGCATTCATTTTATAATTTGGATGTAAGAAAGCATTTCTTATTTGGACCTCAGATAACTGAGTATCCTGAGATTTCCATTGAATGGACATAAAAGAGGCAAAATTCCAAGCGTGTCAGAGGTTTGGAGCAGTGGAAGTTTGGTTAAATATCTTCAAAATGTCTTATGAAAATGCAAACACTAGCAGTGTCCCAATAAAAACTTTTCTCAAGCGGAGGTATGGACTTTGGAATATTTTAACTTTTTCTTCTTGGCTTCATGTTTCATTATGTGGCATTTAGTCTCAACATATTCAAATTAGTCTTTTCTGTCCAATAGTTATTATTTTTTTGCTTCTTTATATATTATTTTATTGACTTAAACATTAATCTCAGAGAAATCTTGAAAACAGATGCAAACAAGTGGAGATATTTGACATCATAAGTCACTGGAATTCCCACTTACAGAAAGTCATGATGTTATAAAGGAGTAAACAAGCTTGGCTCAGAACGGTCTAAAGAAATACCTTCAATCTTTGTATTGCATCTTTTAATGAGTCAGAAAAGTCTTAATTTCTCCAGTTGGATATAAATGAGACACCCTGCAAAAAAAAAAAAAACTAGCTTAGAAATGTCTCATATATACTCTGTATCAGTTTCCAGGTTTTCTATCCCGGTTATCATTTATTAACTCAGAGTGTCTGCATTTGTGTTAAATTGAAGAAAGGTGAAGTTCTAATCACTGAGAGTAACCTTTCAGACATTGAAAAAAAGATAAATTCTCTCTGGGCAATGTTCTAATTGAATGAATTTAGCATAGAATAAGATGTTATCTTGTATTCGGATAACCACTGTATTTGATTTGACTTCTTATGGTACACTAATGAGGATTTGGCATTTTGTAAACATAATTTTTGTTCTTCATTATATTCACATATAATTTTGCTGGAAGATAATAAAGCAACATAAAATCATTGATTCTGGAACACAGCCCATGGCTACCACTTCCAAGGCCAAAACAACCTGAGCACTTGCTAGAGGCAATCACAATTAGAATTTCTTTCATAGACTTGCCTGAAAACCCAATAAAAAGAAATAGAAAGGAGAGGCTGAGCCTATTACATTTATTATAGGGCCATAGCCTGGTTTCTATTAAGTTTAACAGTATTTATTTTTGAAGCTAGAATAATGTGCTAACCAAAATGTAAATAGTTTCCCCAAATATCAAATATCTATTATGAAAAAATGAAATAATAATAAAATGCAAGAAAAATAGAAAAGCTGAAGTTCTTCTCCCCAACTGTTAAGTGTCAGATATTCCACTGGGTACACAGATGCTAATACTTTCTGTCTTGCTTTAAAGCTTTTTGGTGCTTAATTTTAATTCTCCATTTTTAGTCCATGGTGGCATATCAATTGTATTTAATTACTATGTTGGTGTTCCAATTAAATTATGCTATCAGTTATAAAATAGGGACATATTTTATGAAAAATTAATATTTGCATATTTCCTTTTGACAAAAATCTAGAAAATTCATATGAGTTATTCTAGGATCCTCAAAATGTAATGACATTTTCAGTGCAATTGTAAACCTGTCCTGAAAAGTTGTCACTTCTGAGATAGTGTTCCCATATGAGATACCCAAATTCTAGCTCCTACCCAAAACTTAGCATTTCTTTTTTTTTAAAATCAATATTATCAATTTTATTTAGTTTTTTTTCACTCACGTTGCTCTGACACTGTGTTGTGTACGTGGTGTTGGGGTTTGAACTCGAATACTTGAGCTTGCCAGTCAAGCTCTGTAACCACTGAGCCACCACTGCAGCCCAAAACTTAGCATTTCTATCCTATGACATTTTATCTGATAGCTAGTCATGTGGAACTAACTCATCATGTTTGTATGTCATGTTTCTCTAAGTAGAATGATTTTTCCCTGAATAAAATCTTAGTTTAATGTTCCCAGTAAGAATTTGAACAAGTAATCTTCTTGGTATGTTGTAGAACTTCAAGTTCTCTTATGGGCAGAATTTTCTCACAAATATGGCAAAATTATTGCTCGTACTTTCTGTTTTTCTTTTTTTTTTACATGGAGGACTTGAAACCACCAAATCTGACTTTTTTTTCTTCTGGACTCCATTAATTATAATACATATTTGAAAACATTAAGCTCTGTAGTTATTAAACTAGCTAACTATTACTTCTGACATTACCTTTTAGGCGAATGGTATTCATTTAAATTTGGTTTCTGTGATTTCGTGATTTTATAAGAACCCTTTGGCTTTAGAAGGAGAATGAGAACATCTCTGGATTCCTTTACCCGCTTTATAACTGCGGGGCTCAGTGTACTTTCCACTGAAGGAGTGAGCATTGTCAACTAGTTAACACAAGCTATCGGAAAAATCCCTGGACTTTGTGCAGGCAGAATAATTGCATACAAATGCATTCAGGAATCCTATGGCAAATATAGTGCTGTTAACTGGCATGGTTACAGCACAATTTAGCAAGTATGTTAGAACAAATTACCCCCTTTAACCGTGAGCCATTCTGTTTCCCGCTTTTTAATGAAGGCCTGTGCCACACACTAGAATACTTCTCACCTCATTACTACTCATAAAAAGCAATGATCCATTCAAAGGCTCCTCATATCTCCCATATGAGCGGTAAAGAGCTTAGCCTCTCTTTCTGGCAGAGGGGCAGGGAGGCTTCTTCCCAGCCTGCCTTTGAAGTAGATCATTAGAATGTTTACTAGATAAAAGAACTAAAACATTTATCTGTGCAATCTCACTGTTGTCATGTGCTCATGTTCTATCCTTTAAAAACAAAACAAAACAACACAAAACAAGGCAAACAAAACAGAACCCAAAGACATCTCTGTCCTTATTTAGAAAATATGGGAGTTTATAAGACTCTCAGTGCTATTTTTCTCCTTCAGTATTCACAAAATATTTTCAAAGAAACACTAAAAAGCAGAAAGAATGTAATGGACCACTGAAATAACAAAGTATGGATTCAATAAAAAAGCAGGCAGAGAAGCAAGCTGATAGGCCAGTTTAGAAGAAACAGCCCAGTTTTTGAATTGAATGACTTTTTCTCTCCATGGAGTATCTTCAAAAGAAGTTGATTATCCTTGGAACATTTATCAGTTCATCTAGACCAGAATATTCTTCCCTGTTAATTTCAGTACAATATATAATACTATTTAAGATATATTGTGTATGATTGCATATGCTAAATAAAATTTTAGGTGAATACTTGCTTTTAGATGGGATTTGTGCATAAGGAAGGATAAGTTATTTTATGATTTTTAAAATTTTTTCAAGTACATTAAAGATTATTTTATCTAAAAAATTGTGCATATACCAGCGTATTTTAAGATTTGGCTTTGTAATAAAACAGTGAAAAAACCAGTAGAAGAGAAAAGAACATATCACAAACACTGTTTTAACATCATTATGGTAGTTCAGCTAGAAGTAGTTGTTGATACCCATGATATAAGAATTTCCAGTTCGGCCATTAGCTAAATAGTGGACAGCATAACAGTAAGGTTTGCAATTCAAGAAAAGCCCACACCAGGTATTAAAGTACTTTGGAAGTAAAGAACTAACATTTAAATTCTGTAATGTAACAAAACACTAATACCTGACACATGTTCTAAATTTAAGGGATGTTTAAAATCAATTCCTTTGTAGGAAAAAATACATCTCATGTAAACTCTTTGGTGACATTTCCAAATTTTATTTGCAGTATCTCTGAGAATGAATCTGATCACCTGATGCGAGGCTGTCAAGCCCTACCAAACACTTAAGCTGAACAGTTTCTAAATTAAATTGGTATTCTCCAGGCGCTTTCCCAGAAACACAAGCTCAGGTTGGATCACACTCACAGAGCTACAAGAGGGAAATGTCGGTACTGTACTTTAACAGGGTCAAGGAAGCACGTGCTCTAAGAGACCGGTCGATCCTGCAATAATAACTGCACAGCTTTGTTTCATTTGAAAACATAAATCTGTACGCACATACTTACTTAGACATATATCCATGTATACAGAAAAAAGTTCAGCTAATAATAAAAGAAAGGATGAACATTGGCACTGTAGATGTTGACAGCATTATGCAAACTTTTCAATATACCCTTGCATGCTCAACTTTAACTTTTGTTTATAAATTCCACTTAGACATAATTTACAACTTCTGTTAACTTAAGCTGGGTTCTGTTAAATCTGTCTAAAAAAATCAGCACAGAGAGCTTTGAGATGTTACAAATATATCTAGATATCAAACATTGAGCTGTGCAAATTATATCCACTTTGGAAACTCTGAGTTTGTATTTATGTACATAATATATTTTAGTTCTGATGTTTTAAAATGATGAAGCAAGCCTTGCTTTTTTTTTCCCCCTGCCTTTTCCAACCATTGCTGTAGTATCTATGAAAGAGACTTTGGAGCCCAAGACAAGTAAAATGAGAAGTTCTGGAGGTCGTCACTATTTAACAACACTTTGTAAGATGATTTGGGGAAGAAAAAAAATACAAAGGTCAGCAAAACTTTTTGCAAACTACCTGAAGTTTGTAATTTCATTCTAGTACAGTTTAAAGACTTCAATGGTCAAAAAATGGTATGAACTTTTGTATCTGTTATTTCACCCATGTATAGTTATTGCAGAGAACTGACCTTCTCATCTTCCTTTAGGAATAGTTAGAAATGTCAGTCAGTCTAGATTAAAAGAAAAAGGCAAATCCCACCTCTTTATTTACTCTCTCCATTTAAGTTGCTTTGAAGATCAAAGGCAGAAATTGAAGCTCTTCTTAGTGTCTGGATTTTAAAATAGCAGAAGAGCAAAGCATTCTGTTTCATTTTTCCTTTCTTTACTTGCCTTGCAATAGTTTGTACTTTCCCCTCTGAAGTACTGTGGAGAGTGGAGAGCCCTGACTGATGTGTTTTTCACCCATGGCTGAAAAACAATATACTTAGCAAGCAGCAGACATGCACAGTGGGCTTTGGTCAAAGAAAAGTATTTCTAATTCAGGTTGGGAATTGAAGCGATTAAATGAAAGGCAAAATAATGGAGGATACAGTTATTTTATACTATTTAAATAAAATAATAGTTTTTGATTATGAAAATATGGGCATAAATCAAATATTAACATAAAAAATGGGGGACATTTCCAGATCACAGTGTAGCTGGATATACACCCAGAAACCTTCTTAAAGGAATCATCAGATTCAATTGCCATTTTTTTGCAGTGGTGGAGCCTCATAGTTGATAAAAATGTGTAATTTGGTAATTTCATTCAGAAACAAACCCAAAACGTCTATCATTTTTTAAATTGCCTAGGAAAACCAGAATAACCTTGATTGATAGGATTCTTCTATTTCTTGTTGATAAGCTCCTCTCAGTTAAATTAAGCTGAATGCATGGGTGATCCAGGAGGGACACGTTAGCTGGACTCAATTAAGAAACTCAAACTCATGTATTACATAGCGTCCTTTAAAAATTTGTGCCATTGTTTGTACCAAGCCCTGTTCTGTGACCTGTATCCTCTCCTAGGTCATATTACTCATTCCCATAGTGTTTTAGATGGCTTTTTCACTGTTGTGTCCAAAAGACATAAAAAAATAATGGTAGAGGAGCAAAACTTTATTTGGCACTCACGGTTCAGAGGTGTCAGTCTGTGGCAATGGGCTGATGGCCTGTTGCTCTGGGCTCAAGGTGAGGCAGAACATCGTGGCAGAAGGAAAGCAGCTCAGGACATGGTGATTACCAAGCAGAGCTCATTCATCAGGGGCAAAATATAAACCCCAAAGGCATACCTCCGGGAACTTGTCTCTTCTAGCCACACCCTAATCGCCTACAGTTTCTGCTCAGTTAATCTTTGTCAGTGGATTAACCCACTGATTAGGTTAAGGCTCTTGCAGCTCAATCAGTTCACCTCTGAATATTCTTGTCTAACACATGAGCGTTTGGGGGACACTTCATAGCTCAGCCATAACACTTAGTTTCTGTTGCCATCTGTCCCAATTTCCAAAACTATATTTCTAGAAACATGTCTCCTAAGTGGTAACCCCATTTCCTTTCTGAACTCTTTACAGGTACTTCATAATCAATGTATAACAACTGAAAAAATTCATGTTCCTCTTCAAACTTCTGCCATTTGCATTGTTTAATGACATCACCCACTTGCTTAGATTCTTATAATAGACTATTGGGTAGAATTTTCAGCTAAGTATATAATTTTCAATTGTTAGTCTCATTTTCGGAAATGCACATATGTTAGCAAAGAGATATTGGATTGTTGTTGTTATTGTGAAGGGACATTAGTTTCCTAATAATTGCCTTCAAAGCTCCCTCCAACTCTTGGTGCCAAGTTGCTCTGAAAAATATATTCTCTAAGCAAAAACTGTGTGCATGCTAAACAAATACTGTGTCAAGGAAGCTCCTCTTCTTTGCTTTCCAACCAACATCTGCCACGTACCTCTCCTTTGTGGACACCTGGAGCTGTCACTGCATCTGCTATTGGCTTTTAATTTCTCACCAGGATGCTGTTTCTTTATTTGCTATTTTGGGGATCTTGATTCAGAGACACTTTTAACTTGAAGCACATCTTCATGTTGGCTGTTTCAGAAATGGATTTCTGTTGTTAAAGAAGAGTTCACATACTTAAACACTTACCAAATGTTAATATTTCTACATTAATGAGACTCTCCAAGAATATATTCTTTGGGCCTCAAAAATAATTCATGACAGTGGCCACAATTTTTACTGAAAACTGTAAGATGAAATTATTTTGTTTTCTGGAGCTCCCTTATCTCTTTCCACATACCACTATGTACTGCGTGAGGTCTGCTCAACCCATCACTGCCTCAGCCCTCCTAGGTAGCAACCATCTAAGTAGTGTAGCTTCTACCACACCAAAATAAGTTATCTGTTCCTTTGCCCCACCTCCTTTCAAGAAACCTGAGTAAAAAAATTAATATGTATTCTAATGGATCAGTGAGTGCTGATGGCTAAGGAAATCAATTTTAGATAAAACTTGTATTTGAATTAAAATTTCCTAACATCACTATGTCGTGTATCTTTTGAATCGAATGTGGCTCTCAGTGGCCAATAGCAGATATTCAACACTTCTGTTTTCCTCATTAAGTATTGTATAATTAAAACTGCAAGGGTCAGCATTGTTTGTATGAGCTGGTACTTGATGGCGATTGAATACAGTTTCAGAACCCCAGATTTCATTTTCCATTGCCTTAAAGAAGAAACTTAATTTTTTTGTTGTTGTTTTTGTTTCAAATATTTGGGGCCCCAAGGAAGTTTCTGAAACTGGCACAAATCTTTACTTCCTTTTCCTTCCAATAACATCTGCCTAGAAAAAGAATCTTGAGAGCACTTACTAATATCTGATTTCCATGAGGCTCCTCAGTCTCCTCTAGTCTGGTTGGGCAGAAGGGCATATGTTTTCATCATTCTGTCACGTGCTGCTCTACTGCCATGTGAAAGGCAATGTTCATGGATTCTCTCCTGCAATCCCAATAATATCATGCACTAAGTATTATATTATCTTGGAAGTAATTGAGGATTGGACTGACTAATTTTCCAAAGTTACACCATGAGTTAAGTGGCTTGCCTGGAATTTGGATTCAGACTCTCTTTGACTCCAACTTTTGTCTTACCCTTACTGGGTTACTACCCCTTCATTTTTTCAGGTGCACAATTTGATTCACAAGTAAGCATGTGACTTATTTTTAAGTCTCTTTTAGCTTAGATATTTGATAAGGGCTCAAGATCACTTCATGGAATTTTGATCAAATTCTTATATGCAAATCCAAGTATCTTTTGCTTACATTCTAAAACATGGGGCTTTGATAGTTATAAATGTTCTGATGTTTTTTAAGCAATAAATTTTGTTCTGAATGATTTTGATGAGAATAAGCAGAGTATTTGCCTGCCACTTCTATTTTGATCTCTGTAATCTTTTATAGAAACAAAAAAGCAAAAATCCTATATAACATGTAAATCCTCATGCTCTGTGGTGTGTAAATTCACACTGGTGAATGAGTATGTTTTAAAGCTGAGTTTCAAAAGCATTTGCGAAGTTTAGGTTTCATTTAGAAATTGGTAGTCTCAGATAAAATTAAACAAAATTCATTCTGGTAATCCCAGGAATCTTTACCTAAACAGGAATCTAGATTCATGAAACTGTAGTGATATGTCAAGAACTCAAGCCACCAGCAAATTTTGAACAGGAGGTAGCAATGTGCTAGAGCTGGTTCACACTGATTCACAAGAGCAGACTGTTAAAGATTTGGGAATTTTGTGAACTTATTGTTTAAGACATCCACTAATAAAAATTGGACAGTATTAACTTACAATTAAACAAATTATGTGAAAAGGAACGGTGTATCTCTGTGGTAGAGTGCTTGCCTAGCATGTCATGTATGAGTGTATAATGCTCTGGGCTGGATCCCCAGAACTGCAAAAAAAAAAAAAAAAAAAAAAAAGAGAGAGAGAGATTAAAAAAGGCAATGTCAATACCCAAAATTAATCACTTCCTAATTAATTTACTAGATTGTACTATTATCTATGATTTTGAGAACATGTATATTTATCATATATGTACATTATTCCATTGTATATCTCTATCAAACTGTTCAGGGATGTTGCTAGCTTGAATTCTCTCATAGCAGGAATACATAAACCCACAAAAATCAGCAAATGCTAAGAATCAAGGCTTGATTTATTGTTATGTTTTGTGGACTGCCTACACTTAAGAAGACAGCAGAAGAAATGTTAATAATGGAGTTCAAAACTAAAAGCAGCTATCTGTAGCTGCTCCAATGTAAACAGAGTTCATTTTGATTTTTAAAGAAAGAGAGACAGTGAGAGAGAGAGAAAGAGAGAATCAATTCTTTCTCAGTTTTCCATGTGTCCTTCCTTGTTCTGACACTCCGCTGTGCAGTGGTGCTGGGGTTCCATCCGCATACCCGCAAATGCCAGGCAAGTGCCATATCCGTCAACCGCTGCTCCAGCCCCAAGTGTAAAATTTGATGTCATATCCTTCTAATATTTGCAAATTGCTATCCAGATCAGAAGAGGAGATACTTACTTCATTGATGAATGAATGAAGTTCCAACATACTTTTTCATTGTGTTTATTTTCATGAAATATGAATCTATTAACCAACATTCATGTTGGAACTACATTCATTCATCAGTTGTAAACAGGGATTGATTATTAATTTAAGAATTTGGTAAAAATCAACAAAAGCCTTTTATAGGAATAACTTGGTTATATGAAATTCAAAATGTTTTTTTTATATTTTGTGTACCACACATTCATTATGTGAATAAAATGTGTGTATATATTTATATTTATATTTCCTCTTTCTGGACAGACTGGTGTTAAAGTATCAGCACACACTGCCAAGAAGGCACGTACAAGCCATATTTAGATTATTACTCATTCTCTGTGAATTGTAAATTTGTCTTATGCTTTTATAAGACTGAGTCTTGTCCTTTGCTGTCAATTAAAGTCTTAGCATAGTTGGCTGAAGAGATGCAAGTGCTTCAAGGGCTGTTGGTAACATCTACCATGGCATATTCAAAAGTCTCAGTGTCAATGGGTGATTTTTCCAAATGGACAATTGGCTCACCTGAAATTGTTTTTGAAAACCTCCTTTATCTTGAAGTACGTATAAAGTGTGTCCTACTTCTGACAACCAAGTGTGTTAGTCATTATTTTGTTGCTGTGACCAAAATATCTACCAAGAACAACTTGAAGGAGGGAAAATTTTAGCTCATATTAGAGGTTCAGTCTCTGGTGTTTTGAATTCACTGCTCTGGGCCTAAAATAAGGCAGAACATCATGGTGGAAGGGCATGGTGGAGGAGTGTTGTTCCTTTCACGGTTTTCAGGAAGCAGAGAGAAAAAAGGGAAGGAGCCATTGACCTACCTTTTCTAGTCATGTCCCCCTACCTACAGGTACTACCCATTTAGTCCATTCAAACTAGGGTGGGCTGTTCAGGTTACAGGTTTCACAATCGAATAATTTTCTCTCGGACAATTCCTGCATTAACACAGGAGCTTTAGGAGGACATCTTATATCCAGATCTTAACACCAAGAAAACTTCAAATTCCAGTTAAATGTTGTTTCCCCCTGGATTGTAGTTAGTAAATTAAAGAAAAAGTGAAGATTTTCCAAATGCTATCTCAAACCCTAGAAACTTGTTATCACTGTCCATGTTGAAAACCTTGAGTGATTCTAGAAGCCATATTCTAGAAGGATATTAAGAATATCAAATTCCTATCTGGGCATGGTGGCACATACCTGCAATCCCAGTGAATCAGGAGGCTGAGGCAAGAGGATTGAAAGTTTGAGGCCAGCCTTAGCAACTTCTTCAGACTGTAAGCAAGTTAGTAAGACCTGGTCTCAAAATAAAATATTAAAAGGCTGGGAATGTAGCTCTATGGTAAAATCTGCAGTAGCAAAAAAAGAGAATGCTAAACTCCTATCTTTCTCTTTTTTCTGTGTTGTGTCATGCTGTGGTTTCAATAAAGTTTGTCTCCCCTGATTGCATTCCAGAGTTTAATCCCTAAGATCATATGTTAATGATATTAAGAGGGTATAACTTAATCTGACTATGGTGTTCAGTGGTGGGGACTTTGAGAAGTGATTAGGATTAAATAAGGACATTAAGGTGAGCGCCCCATGATTAAAGCAGAGGGAAAGAGAATAGACAGACACAAACACTTTATTTCTTACATGATGCTGTGTGCTACAACCTTGGAATTCTGCAAGTGAGGAGGCCATCCACTATGAAGTGACACAGGCAGGGGTAGCCCTCATAAGACCCCTTTTCATGCTGTCTGGACTTTCAGTCTCCAAAACTGTGAGCCATGAGCTCTTTCCTACATAACAAGCTTGCCTCAGGTAATTTATTACAGTAACATTATAATCTCTTTCACTACTTCTCTCTTCTCTTGAAGCTTCTTTTGTCTTTCTTACTTGCATTTTCATTCATTGGAGAACTTAGTTGAGAACAGTGATATGGATGATTCAGAGACACATTAATGTTCATGGAAAAATCACAGAAAATCAAGGAGAAAAGAAAGCATAATTTCAAAAATTGTTATTTTAGGTATTTGCTATGATGGTGAATTATAAAAGGATATCTGAGACATTATAAAATATTTCTAATTTGTTCACGTACCCAGATATATGGTTACTTTTTACACTGTGTGTAACATGAAAAAATAAGAGTTGCTTCCAATGTAAGATTTGGTCAATGGTGAGGATTCATCAAATATTAAAGATTTCAGCTCTCACATTTTCCTGTGATGATTTGTCAAAGAAATAATGGAGCATTTTTCACAGAAGCTGTAAATCGTTTTCCCCCCTCATTTCCAAGACAGGCTGTGTGTGTGTGTGTGTGTGTGTGTGTGTGTGTATCTGTCTGTCTGTCTGAAGGTGCATGCATAAGCATTCACAATAAATAACTTGAGATTCCTTACAAGAATATAATTTCTCTCTATATGTAAAATGTTTGTTACATCATGCTATGGGAGGAAATTTAAAATGACAGTCCATATTTGTTTAAAGCAAAAGAAAATTGGTGCTCATCAGGTGGTCAGCAAGGCAAAACCCACTTTTGTTTATTTGGTTTTAAGAATCTAAATACTTATGATTATCCTAAGACCTGAGCAGTCAACCAATAGTCTTTGTTTTCCTAACTGCGGAATTGTTCTCTCAAAGATAGAATTATCTGACAGATCTAAAGAAATAATCTAAAATGATAATCAAAAGAATAAAAATACTATTATTATATAATCAAACCACTAAGATGTTGTGTGTGATATCTAACAGCAAAATAAGTTTAAATGGAAAATAAATTACTCTCTACTATAATAGGAAAGTCTAATGTGGTTCTAGAAAAATGTTCTGCTATGAAAATGCTTTTGAGTATGAATTTTTAAAAAAATTGTTGTACCCTAAGTTCTAAAAGCAATATTATCTTTGATAAAAAATGCATTTCATTTTAATTTGAATCATTCTTCATTATATATTCTCTTCCCACTTTCTTTGAAATAAATCTATTACCTGAAGTTTGGTAGATTTTAAATTGAGGATTGGGGTTGAGATTAATTTCTCCCAATAGGCATTTGTATCCCTAACTTCTTTGATCAAATTATAAGAAAAATATAACAAACTTCCCACCTTTCTATTGATCTAAATTACATACTTGCTTATTTTTCAATTATTGACCTTTAAATTTTGCTGATTTGAAATTCATAATTTAAGAATTTATCTTTTATCATTTAAGCAGAATATGAAACATATTATTTTGCTTTCTCTTGTGACAATGGTGATAGATCCAGAATAATCCAGAATGCCAGTTCTGGAGGAAAACTGCTTATGAACCTTC
This sequence comes from Aplodontia rufa, assembly GCA_004027875.1. Taxonomy (NCBI): domain Eukaryota; kingdom Metazoa; phylum Chordata; class Mammalia; order Rodentia; family Aplodontiidae; genus Aplodontia; species Aplodontia rufa. The sequence continues at coordinate 16,040 of PVKS010008958.1, read as the reverse complement.
CATTGGATCTATCTGGGATAGGATTTCAGTATTATCGGATCATCCATAATTTTCAATTTGGATTTTGTTTTTCATAGTTTCAAGGAACTGCATGACTGCCAGGCATCTTAATTACCAAAAAACCCAAACCCTTCATCCTTCACTAAGGGAATTAGTATCTAAACATCCTATAAATAACTTAGGTCTAAACAAAAAATATAGATTTTCCAGCTTCTATTTCTGAGTTACTTTTACTACTTCTTGTGACTTATCCTGAGATCTAAATCATCTCATTTATGATTATTGCTTATAAATCACAGATAAACCAGGAATTTTTCAACATTTTTAATATGTTGATTATTATAACCTGTTCCACAATTAATAGGTGGTGTGTAGGTTAGTTTATACAGTTGACCCTTCATGGGTTCTGCATCCATATATTCAACCACAGATTGAAAAATATTCAGAAAAACATTGTACCTGAACTAAACTTGTACAGATTATTTCCTTATCATTATTTCCTAAGCAATACAGCATAATAACAATTTGCATTCTATTTACATTACAATTTGATATTATATGAAATCTAGAGATAATTCAAAGTATATGGGAGGCTGTACATAGGTTTCATACAAATACTATACAAAAATTTTATAAAAGAGACTAGAGTGTCTGAAGATTTTGATATATATGGGGGACCTGGAACCAAACTCCACCTGGATACTAAGGTATGACTATACTCTTTGGTAGTATTTCCTACTTTTAGAGCTTAAAATAACCTTTTACAGAAAAATAAAAATAACTATAATTTTCCCTGATTAGAACTAATTGTACTTTACATTTTTACAGGGTAAAGAAGCATTTCAGTTTTTCTTTCTGTTTTTATCCCATCCTCTTTTTAAACTTCAGTTGAGCTTCTGCCAGCAATACATTTAGTTCTTGAATGATAAGCTCCTTTGACTCAAGAGTGAACTAAATCAGAATCAGAATGTTGCTCAGTAATAAAAATAAAGATTAATAATCAAACATATGGAAATGGACTAAAAGACCCTATAGTAGACAGAATAAAAGCCCCCAAAGATGTCCATGTCCCTACCCCCAGAAAAAAATTAATATTTTCTTCAACTCAAAATAATTCTCAGTAAAAAATTTTGTGCTTGATTAAATTTGTATTCTAAGGAAAATCAATTTTCCAAAAATGCTTTTTGAATGAACTAATAAATTAATGAACTTATGATATTGGAAGGTAAATCTTGAGGTAATAAATATATTTGGAATGGAAAGAAAATAGAGTACTTGTATATTCAACATTACAATTGCAAAACAGTTTTCTAAAGTGTTCTTACCATTTTTCATTTACACCAGAAATATAGGAGAGTCTGGGTGTTCCACATTGTTGTCAGCATTTATTATTATATCAACCTTTAAAAACTTTTTAGCCATTCTAGTGGGTGTTTAGTAGTATCTCATTGTGGCTTTGCTTTGCATTTCTTCCATTAATAATGATGTTGGGCACTTTTTCATGTATTTATCAATTGTTCATATACCTTCTCTGATGAAATGTTGTCTCAAATCTTGTTTATAAATTTATTATAAGAATTCTTCAGAGATAGGGCTGGAGCGGTGGCTCAGCGGTTTCGGTGCTTGCCTGGCAAGCACGAGGACCTGGGTTCAAACCCCTGCACCACATACACAACCGAGTGTTGGAGCAACTAAGGCCATGTGAAAAACTCAATAAAGTTGTTTCTCTCTTTCTCTGTCTCTCTCACTGTCCCTATCTCTTAAAAAAAATTCTTCAGAGAGCCTGTAGTCAAGATATTTATAGATGTGTTACACAAATATTTCCTCCTGAGCTGTGGCTTGACTTTTCATTTCTTTATAGTAACTTTCAAAAGCAAATGTTTTTGAATTTGATAATGTTTATTTAATTAACTTTTTAAAGTTTTATGCATTTTTCTGAGTCCTCTGGGAAATTTTCACCCAAACAATGTTATAAAGGTTTTGACCTATGTTTACTTTTGGAAGAATTTTAGATTTCTTTGCATTTTAGGTCTATGATCCATTTTGAGTTAATTTCTATATCTGATGTGAAGAAAAGGTTGGAGTTTATTTCTTCTTGGATGACTATCAGTTCCTCACTAAATTATCTTGAGTTTATTATATTTCCATCCTTGCATACGTGTATACTAAAGCTCTGTGATAATTCTTGAAGACAGGAATTAATAATTGTCCAACATTGTTGTCTTTTCAAAAAGTTGTTTCATCTATTCTAATTGTTTTGCATGACAATATATATTTTTGAGTCAGCTTTTCAATCTCTATAGAAAAAGCTGTTGGAATTTGAATTGAGATTATTCTGACTCATAAATTAACTTGTAGGGAGTTGACTTCTTCACAACATTGAATCTTCCAATTCATGACCATAGTGTGTATCTTCATTTATTTTGGTCTTCTTTAGCATATTTTCACCATGTTTTGATATTTCCATTGTAAAAATTTTTCACTTACTTAGTTTTACTTCTATTTTTGATGTTGTGATTTTTTCATTAAAAATTCCAATTGTTAGATATAAGTATTTAGAAATACAATGTATTTTAGTATGTAGATTTTATATTCTGTGATTTTTGCCAAAATCAAGTATTGTTTTTTAACCATGTTTTTTAGAGTCCTTGGGATTTCTATGCCTGGGCAGTCATGTCTTCTAAGGACTATTTTATTTCTTCCTTTACATTTTTATTTCTTTTTCTTGCCTTATTGTACTGGCTAAGATCCCCAGTATAATGTTAAAAAAAGCCCAAAATGAAAATAGAAGTCCTTGTCTTGATCTCAGTATTCAGGGGAAAGCATTCACAATTTCACCATTAGTAATATTTTAGGGTTTTTGTAGATATTCTTTACCAAGTTGAGAAAGTTCCCTTTTATTTATACTTCCCTGAGAGTTTCTGTCATGTACTCAGGACTTAGAATTTAGTCAAATGGTTTTTTTTCATTTATTGAAATGATTGTGTGCTTTTTTTTTGGTAGTTTATTGATATGATGAATTGTATATAATAATTTCTTAAAGTTAAAGCAAGCCTGATTTTTCTGGGATGAATTCTACTTTGTCAAAATGCATTATCCTTTCTATATATTGCCTAAAATTGATCTGCTAAAATTTTACACAGATTTGTGCATCTTTGTTTTTGAGGAAAAATGGTGTCTTCTTTTTTCGCAAGATCTTAACACAGTTTTAATATTGATGCAATGGCGAACTTTAATTTCTGAAAGAATTTGTGTAAAATCTGTGTCATTTCTTCCTTAAATGATTAGTAAAATTTACTAGCAAAGCAGTCTTTTTCTTTTCTTTTTTCCTAAATAATCAAGGTACTATTATTTATATTTTCTTGAGATAGTTATGATACTTTGCCTTTCATGAAAACCATATATAATTTTATTGCTTATTTGTCTTCCTCATTTCACAATTATAAACTTGAGGGGAAGGAGCCTGTACTTTATTCTTAAGATCCTTAAGGTTAGTGTAGTATCAGCCACATGGCATATAGTCAACAGATACTTGTTAAAGAAATAAAGGGAAGATGAACTTTTAGTAGAACCATTAGGAACATCATAGGAGAAAACTAAAAGTGGATTAAGAAGGATTGAGATGAGAAGAAGAATTCCATGAAGAAAGTGTGGCACAAACATAGGAGATGCAAGGGAAGAGCGTAATTAGGGCATAGCAGTGTGTGTGCATCTTGGTATTGAAGCTAAGATAAGCAAGAACTAAGTCAGGGGCTGACTGGTATTGGGTATTGGTCTATTTACATTCTGAAGACATTGAAGTTTTTTGAGGAGGGAGTTCTAAGAACTTTTCTGTGTTTGGGATGTGTTTGGTGACACTGTGTGGGACCTATTAGAGAGGACACAGACAAGAAGCAATGAAAGCTGTTAAGAGGTTGTTGCAATACTGCAGCGGTGAATAAGAACTTACAGGGACTCCAACTGGGCCACTCAATCGTGTAGGGAAAAAGGTGTTTTTTTTTTAAAGTAACATTCATAAAATTTTTCACCTGATGGATGATAAACGAAGAGATGAAAGATAATTCTGAAGTTCGGGTAGCAATGCTATTATCTAAGATCCATATACAGGGGCTGGAGCGGTGATTCCAGTGCTTGCCTGGAACAAAGACTCGGAGTAATGAAAACCAAATGAAAAAACTAAATAAAAAAATTGATTCTCTCTCTCTCTCTCTCTCTCTCTCTCTTTCCCTCTCTCTTAAAAATAACAACAGAAAAGATGCATATACATGTGAAAGGACAGGTTTGCAGGAGACAGGCTTCTCCACAGGTAAATAGAGGGTTCTGAGAATCAAGACCAATGATGAAGATTTTGAAACCACATCCATAGTAGAAAAGGTCAAAGATATTGAAATTTAGGGCTGGAGGGGTGGCTTGGTGGTTACTGCGCTTGCCCGGCATGCGCAAGTACACGGGTTCAAACCCCAGCACCCACGTACACAACTAAGTGTAAGAGCAGCGAAGTCCATTTGAAAAGCTCAATAAAAATTGATTCTCTCTGTCTCTCCCTCTCTCACTGTCCTTCTCTCTTTTTTTTTTTTTTAAAAAAAAAAGATATTGAAATTTATCAGAGAAAAGAATAGAAAGAATCCCAGGGAAGAGGAAAAAACTTCCACTCCATTAAAAAAAAAAAAGAAAGAAAGAAAGAAAGAAAGAAAGCTAGTGAAATTCTGGAAGCAGGAAGTAGGCCCAGGAAAGGTCAGAAACGTGGTTGGATCTCACAAGGCAGTGCTGCTGACTTGGTAGGGGAGTGCTAGCATAGTAAGAGTCTGGACCAAGGAACAAAGATTTCCTGTGGAATCTCTTTTTAAACATTTGCTGCTGCATGACCTTGAGAAGTTGTACAACCTTTATTTGTAAAGAAAGAACAATTTTGTAATCTATCTCATAAGGCTGATGCAAAGAATCAATGAGAAATAATGCCAATAAGGTGCTCCTCTCTTGTGACAGGGAGTGAGTGATCAATGTCATTTACTATTATCAACGGTAGTAACTGATGCTTCAGGGAGGTCGAAAAGAACGAAAGACAAGGAGATCTGAGAACTTTTCTGGAAGTCATGACAAAAGTTACAAACCTTTGGGAACTCCTGTTACTTAGATGTGGGGTTTTTTTCAAGTCCTTGCAAACAAATCTCATTTGTCTTTCTTCCCTGTGGAATGTTTGGGTGGTGGGTATACCAGTGTTCCTGAATACTTACGGTTAACCCTAAGTAGATCTGATAATTTCAATAAAAAGAAGTTCCAAAGTAAATGTCAGGAAGATTACTATTTATGAAAAAATGCCTCAAAGAAATGAAATAAGGGCAAATGAACATTAATTTCATTTCACTTCTTTGCTGAAAATTACTTCAAATCATTTATCATAGAGTATTGTGCTTCTTGGTATTACTTTAAAACAAATAGTTTAGATTTGGATTGTGATTTAAACTCAAGCTGCTTGACTTTTGAAACTAGCCATTAAATCAACAAAGTTCAGATGACTGAATTTTAATATTTAAATACAATCTATAGAATTAGAGATGAAGTTGATTTTGTTTCTCAGCATTTTGATTTATTTGATAATCTAAACAAATTAACATTTAAATCTTTGTGGGGTTAGGAAAGGAGATTCTGAAATATCAGATAATCCCAAGTTTGAGCATGGTTTTGGAAAATGGATTTGAACTGTAATTGAAATGCTAGGAAAGTCCTTTTGGTCAGAATAGAGTTGTAAGCATAATCAGCTGTAACACGCAGCACATACATGATTTGCACACATGTGTATGGTTAAAGATTCCATTTTATAGTAAATTCCCATGCATTATCCTTAACCAGTAGTGAGCTTTAAGCTTTTCCATCTATTTTGTGATTTCTTTAAAGTAAACACAACTGCTGACTAATCTTTCTTTTGAGTGAATCCAAGCTTATTTCAGCAGAACTAGATGACCTTCCCTCAAGCCACCACCAAAATGCCTCCAGAACCGATATCCTTAGTTTCATTCTCCTGGAGAAAGAAGATATAAACAAAAGCTGTTTTCTGCTTTCTTCTTCTCTAACCTATCAAGGCAAGCGAAGGAGCCGATCCTACCTTTGATTACTGATGCGGGTCTACTCTGGTCACCGAATATTGTACAATAAACTGTTTACATAGCAGCCCTTTTTACAGGTTTTAAATCTTCCCGAGCTGCCAGTGTCTGAAGCTGAGTCTGCCAGCTGGCAGACAGAGAGGTGCTTGTGTTCTAGTTGATGGAGGTAATTAACAGCCTAAACTGTCAGAAGGTGACAGCAGGCAAAAAGTTCTTGCCCTGGGGTCACAGCTGGACTCCAACAACTTGCTCCTGATTTACCAGTAAAACTAATAATGTATGTAATATTGGTATTAAATTATAAAATTAAGGGTCTGACTAAAATTCTGGTTTGTGCTATACATTCGCTGGCAGCAAATTAGTAATAATATTTTGCATTTATTCTATCCTCCTTAACTACCCCCAGAAAAATCAGCATTTGCAAGTTTTGGCTGTGTGTGTGTCTCTTGGTACATGTAAAAGAGCAAAGTGGTGGTAGCTTTTGCTTTGATTTCCCTCCATAAATGTAGTTATGAATACGATGTAATTTTTAAGAGTGTTTAAGAAAATCAAGCCCTCTGGCATTAACTGATCAAATTTAGGTGATAAATATTAAAACATGCTTACACTTAATTATGCTTTACAGTTAAGAATGATCAACACTTTTTATCCAGTGTTATATTTTCCTTTAGTGAGCCCAGGAGAAACAGAGGGAGAAAAAGAGGGATTAGATGCAGAGAATAAATGATTGGATCGATAATTCAGAAAGATATGTGAACTATTAGCATCCTAAGCATATCTTTTAAAATGATCTTTATTTTTAAGGATAATAGTTACTATCAGAGAATTTTAAAAATTTTTTCAGAGAAAAATGCAGAGGACTTGCTAATTTGAATAGAATCTTTGTTTTCTCAAATTTTATTATGCCTTTAGAGCAAAGGTTGCTTCTGATGTTTCTAGGGAAATAAGCAATGACCACTTCACATAGCATAGCCTTTAAATTCCCATAGGCTGTGTATCATCATGGACATATGACTCATCTAGCAGATAATTGTTAGATTTGTTTAACCATAAAATAAGTAAAATAACACTTAGTTTTGTCAGGAAAATTACATAGATATGAAAATTAAACTTTTCTGAAAATAGTCATGCAATGACTTCAGTGATCTCATAGAGATTTTAAAATACATTTGCATACAAATGAACTCCTTTGAACCACAGTCCTATCTCTAGTCTCAAACACGTAAGCGATTGAATATAGAGATCCCAAATAACACAGAGAAACAGACAGAACAGTAGAACGAATTTCCATTTATCTATTCCATGGCTTCAATAGCTATCATTTTTAAATCTTATGTTAGCTTATTCTCTTTTTTTGGAGAGGGCTTAATTTAAAAAAGAAACGAATCTTAAACATTACATTATTTTATCTGAAAACACCTCAGACAAGGAAAATGCTCTGTTCTTTCATTTTACTTATTAATTTTAAAACTGGTGCATTATGAATAATAAATCTTTGCCACCTATAAGTAGGATCTTTAAAACAAATTATTTGTTTGGTCACTTTGTTTATGGTTTTATTTTTGCTATGTAAAATCCTTGTGTTTATATGTACATATATGTATATATATACATATATGTACATATTCAAATTGATCCATCTTTTCCCTTATTGCTTCTGGATTTTGAATCCTAAATGATAATATTTTCTTCTTTCTCAGGATATGAAGGAATTTGCCCATGTTTTCTTCTGGTGCTAGTGTGGCCTCAAGGTCAGCATTTGAATCTGATTAGTCTGGAATTTATTCTTTGAGAGAAAAGGATCTAATCTTCAATATTTGCATATGACTTGATGATGGGGATCCTTTGGACTTCTTTCTTTGCCTCTAACTTTCATCTAAATTGGCAGAATCTTTATTCCTGTCACTTCTTATTTACTCAGTATCTTCAGTCACTATGCCACATAGTTTCATTATGTAGCTTCCAAATCAGGCAGGTGTGTTACAGAGATGAGTAGCTACACTTTCTGTCCCCAAAGAGTTTATAATCCATGCCAGGACACAGACTCCTGGACAAACAATTGTGAGGTCCTACAGTGATATGAAGTATGAACTGAGAGCACAGATGGCCTAGACTGGGATAAGTGAGGAAAAGCTTCTAGGAGGACATTCAATCTCAGTCTTACTGATTTTGAAAGGATAAAAGTGGTAATCACTTAGAGAAAGTGGTGTTGGGATTAGGGAAAGAGACTGAATTCCGGCAGAGGAAGGAGCATGTATAAAGATAGGAACCAGGGGCAGAACACTCACTTCAGACAACTGCAGCAAATTTAACTATGGAAAGTGCAGGACTAGAGACAATTCATTTTTATGGAGTGCTTACTATGTAATAGCCATTGGTCTAAGGGTTTTATCATCATCGTCTCTTTTGATTTTCACAACCATGCTAATTTGACAGTAATATTAGTTTGCTTATTTTACAGAAAAGGAAATTGAGAACTCAGGATATGAAGTTACTTCCCAGAATCACACAGTGGAGGGGGTGGGGTGGTAAAGGCAGGACTTGAATCCAAGCTCTCTGACTGCATGGCTCAAATTCCTGAAGCCTTCATTGTATTGTATTATGAATGGCCTCAAAGATACAGTGGGCCACCAAATGGTTTTCAGCAGAAGGAGGACATATTTACATTCTCAAATCCCTCTGAATGCTGGGTAGAGAATGAACTAAAGAGGCATCAGTGGATATAGGGAAATCATTCAGCAACTTAATGGAATCTGGATGAGAAATGATAGTTTGAGAGATGGCGTAAGAGACAGCAATGGAGAAAGAGACTCATGGTTGGGGATATGAGCTGCTATCTACTCCCTCACTGGAGAAAGAGGGAAAGACTTGGCAAAACAGTTATTAACTTGGGAAGGTGGCTGGATTCTGGTGCGTTAATTACTAACTAAACTGATTGAAGACACTCAATAGAAAAAGCCAGAACATAAAAATTTTGATGTCGTAATAAAAGAATCAAACTGTTGTATGTTCTATATATGATCATTTGTGCAATTAACGTAGTTTATTTAACTATCACGTGATAGTGTTTGGAGCACACATCTAAGAGAAGTAGAGCTTATTTTTGCCTGAGATGTTTTACCCAACAGTTACTTAATGATAGGACTGGTACGGCGCTGACCAAACACAGATGTCTGTTAGCATTTCAAAGCTTGCCAAATCCTTTCATAGTCCTAATCTCCTAAAGCTTTCTAAATTTATAATACCTAATAATACCTTTCCCTCAAAGATATCTGTGAAAGTTTGTTGGGGATTATTTTTGCAGAATTGGAATTGCCCAATATTTTGTTAATTGATTGTTTGACATACGTGTCAAAATAAATATTAGGTTTTACAATTAGGTTAAAGAGGCAGTTTTCTATTTGAAAGCTAGGCTTTTCAGTTGCCATCCACTCACATTTTGCCAAATGCGGTGTTTGTTGAGAATGTGGTTCTGTGTGCACATCTATGCCTTTGTGATTCAGTCTGGACTGTTGAATGTGCTCCTTATTAGGCTTCTCTAGAAAATGCGATCAGTATAGAGGGTGAAGTGTTCAGTCATTAAATGTGCTTTCCCGTAGAACAGCAGTTCTAAAGAGCTCCATAATCCTTTTTCTTTCTATTAACTTTAATATTTTCTAGCACTTCACATTTTTTACAAAATGTCTACCAAACTTCATTTTCAAGTTGTTACATGTTTTTTTTTTCATTTTGTACCAGAGTTTTTGATCAGCACAAAATAACCAGTAGTACCCAAAGAGGTACTAAAATTAAAATCTAAAACAAGCATAGTGTTAGGGCTTGCATATGAAGCTTCATCATAGATAAATGTAAGAGTTCAATTAAAACAGTAATAAGGATCAAACAGATTTTATCAGTTAAGATTCTATTTGGTTGAACTCAACAAAGTCCAAAATAACAGTGACTTAAAATAGGGTGACTTCTCTTTAACCTAATGTTCTAAAGCAGTATTTTAGGCTGGCATGATAGCTCCACTCCGTGAAGATCTTAGGGAACTATATTTCCTATACCATCACCAATGGCTGTGGAAGTTTCACAGTGGCTCCAAAACATATCTGGTCTTAATGCCAGGAACCTGGGAATGTGATCTTGTTTGGGCAGAGTCTGTGCAGTGTGATTAAATTCAGAATCTTGAGGTGGAGAGATTATGGTGGATTATTCAAGTGGACCTTAAATGCCTGTCCTTATAAGTGAAGGCAGAGGAAGATTTGATGCAAACACAGAAGAGAAGGCAAAGTGAAGACAAGAGACAGAGACTTAAAAGTGCTAACTTAGAAGATTTGGATGACATGGCCACAAGACTAGGAACTCCAGTATAAATTCTGAATTAAGAATTCAAATTCAAATGGTTCCTCTCCTAGTACCTCTGGAGGGAGTGTGATTTTGGGCACCATGATTTTGGCCCAGTGATACTGATTTTGGGCTTCTTGCCTCTAGAACTGTGAGAAAATAAATTTCCATTATTTTAAGTTATCAAGTTTGTGGTAATTGTTACAGCAAAAGGACACTAATATACTAGGGAATAGCAGATGACTTCATGGTTCAAAATAAGATAGTGTCTTGTTCATAAGATAGTGTCTTTTCTACCTTATGAACAGGACTGTGTAAGTGGAGGAAAGCATTCATTCATTAACTTATTCATTATACGTATGGTGAGCCTGCTATATGCTAGGCATTGGTCAAGATTTTTAGAATACATTAATGAAAAACACAAATAGCTCTTTCTTCTTGGAATATCAAGTAGGTAAATCTAAATAAAAATAAACCATAAAATAAGCACATTTTACCTTATGTTAGATGGCACAAACATTAAACAGAAAATAGGAAAAAGAAAAAATTATAGCAGAGTAAAGGGGATTCAGAGGGCCATGCAGAATGGGCAACTGTAGTTTAAATAGATTGGTTCCAGGAAGCTTCATTGAAAAGATGGGTTTGAGCAATGATCTGAGAGGGAAAACGTTGTCTAATAGATTATATGGAAAGGAACTTTTTAAAATTAGCACATTATAGTTATACATAGTAGTTGGGTTCATTTTGACAAAATCATGCATGCATGGAATTTGATTTCAATCCCATTATCCCCTTTCCTTCCTCTGCTCCCTCCCCCCGTTCTCCTTCCTCTACGCTACTGATCTTCATTTTACTCATATATTTATTTTTTATTGGTACTTCCTTTTTTATTAGTTTAACATAGTATAGTCTTACATATTGAAGGGATTCATTGTTACACATTCATACTTGTATACATAATGACAATGTAACTTGAACCCAATCCGTATCTGGGATCTCTCCCCGTCACCCACTTCCTGATCACTTGTCTTCACTGTAATTCCCTCCTGTTGTAGAAATAAATATATATATATATATATATAGAATTTTGTAGTTTTAAATGTCTGCATGAGTGTTAATTAGTTTCTCAGGAGAGTAAAGTGTACCCTACTGTATTAATAGCCCCACTATCCCTTCTCTCTCCTTCTTCACTCTCTCTTCCTCTCACTTTCCTCCACCCACTTCATAACTTGTCTTCCCCCAGATTATGTTACTTCAAAGTTGGTGAGTCTAGTAAATAAATTGACTAATTTTCACCCTATCCTTACTTTTACTCTAGATTCTAGCTGACTAGAATTCTATTGTGGTGTGTGTGTGTGTGTGTGTGTGTGTGTGTGTGTGTATGTATATATATATAATTTTTGGATCCATTCATCTAGTGAAGGGCATCTAGGTTGATTCCATAATCTAGGTATTGTAAATAGTGCTGCTATAAACATTGATGTAGTTGTGTCAATGTAATATGCTCATTCTAATTCTTCTGGGAAATTACCCAGGAATGGGATAGCTGGGTCATATGGTGGTTTCATTCCTAATTTTTTGAGGAGTGTCCACACTGCTTTCCAGAGTGTCTGTACCAGTCTTCAGTTCCACCAACAGTGTGCTAGTGTTTTTAACTCCCCACATAACCCCTCCAGCATCTATTGTTGTTTGTATTCTTCATCTTTGCCATTCTGACCAGAGTGAGGTGGAATCTTAATGCAGTTTTGATTTGCATTTCTCTGATTGATAATGATGTTGTACAATTTCTCATATATTTACTGACTTTTTGAACTTCCTCTGTTGAGAAATTTATGTCCAATTCCTAAATCCATTTATTGATTATGTTGTTTGTGTTTTTGGTATTAAGTTTATTGAATTCTTCATATACTCTGGATATTAACCTCTGGTTGGAGAAGTAGCAGGCCTTGATTTTCTCCCATTCTGTAGGTTCTCTCTTCATGTTCTTGATTAATTCTTTAGATGTGCAGAAACTTTTTAGTTTAATGGCATCCCACTCATTGATTCTTGGCTTTAATTCTGGTGCTCTGGGAGTCTTGTTAAGGAAGTCAGTGCCTGAATCTGTATGGTGGAGTATTGATCCTAATTTTTCTTCTATCACCTGTAAGGTAGCAGGTTTAATTCCTAATAATTTGATCCATTTCAATTTGGTTTTTGAGCAGGGTGAGATATAAGGATCTAATTTTAATTTTCTGCTTATGACTTACCACTTTATCCAGCACCATTTGTTGAACAGGCTATCTTTCCTCCAACCTATGTTTTTGCCCCCTTTGTTGAATATCAGATGGTTAAAGATTTGTGAGTTTGTGTCAGTGTCTTCTATTCTATTCCATTGGTATTCCTTCTTGCTATGATATCAATATCACTCTGTCTTTGTTACTACACCTCTATAATTTTATATCAAGTATTGTGATATCTCCTGTTTTAATTTTTTTCTTAATAATGCTTTGGATATTCCATTTTTCTTATTGTTCCAAATGAAATTGAGACTTGATTACTCCGTATCTGTGAAGAATGTCATTAGTATCTGGATAGGGATTACATTGAATCTGTATAGTGCTCTTGGCAGAATTTTCGTTTTAATTGAATTGCTTCTGCCCAATCAAGAATATGGGGTGATTTTCTATCTTCTCAGATCTTCAATTTCTTTCATCAGTTTTCTATGGTTTTCAGTGTAGAGGTCTTTTCCTTCCTTGGTGAGGTTAATTCCCAAGTATTTTATTCTGTTTGAGTTTATTGTCAATGGGCCAGATTTTCTGATTTCTTTTTTGGCTTAATTATCGCTGAAGTATGGGAAAGCTACTGATTTATGGGTGTTGATCTTGTGTCCTGCCACTTTGCTAAATTCTTTTATAAGTTCCAAAAATCTTCTGATTAGAGATTTTTGGTCTTCTAGATATTGGATCATATCATCAACAAATAGAGATAGAGATAGTTTGAATTCCTATTCCTTTTCCTATTCATATCCCTTTGATTTCCTTCTCTTATCAGATTGCTCTGGCTAGGGTTTCAAGGACAATATTGAATACAAGTGGTGAGAGTGGACAGCCTTGTCTTGTTCCCAAATTTTGTAGGAATGCTTTCAGTTTTTCTCCATTTAGTATAATGTTGGCTGCGAGTTTGTCATAAATAGCCTTTACAAAGTTAAAATAAGTTTCTTTGATCTCTATCTTCTCCAGAGTTTTGAGCATAAATAGATGTTGGATTTTATCAAAGGACTTTTCTGCATCAAATATCTTTAATTCTGTTTAGGTAATGAATCACATTTATTGGTTTGCGTATGTTGAACCAATCTTGCATCCCTGTAACAAAGCCCACATGATCGTGGTGTATTATCTTTTTAATGTGTTTTTGAATCTGGTTTGCTAGAATTTTATTAAGGATTTTTGCATCTATATTCATCCTGGATATTGGTCTATAGTTTTCTTTTCTTGATGTGTCTTGTTGAGTTTTGGTATATCAAGATTATGGTTCTGTGGCTGGAGCAGTGGCTCAGCAGTTACAGCGCTTGCCTGGCATGCACTAGTACGTGAGCTCAAACCCCAGCACTAGGTACAAAATGAAGTCTCAGAGCAACAAAAGCCACATGGAAAGCTAAATAAAATTGTTTCTCTCTTTCTCCCTGTCTCTCACTGTCCCTCTGTCTTAAAAAAAAAAAGATTATGGTTGCCTCATAAAAAAGTGTTTGGGAAGTTTCCATCCCTTTCAATTTCATGGAATAGCTTAATAAAGAGAGATGTTCATTCTTCTGTAATAATCTGGTAGAAATCTGCTGAGAATCCATCAGGTTCTGGGCTTTTTCTTTTTTGGAAGGCTTTTAATTGCTGTTTCAATTTTGTTACCTGATATTGGTTTGTTTATTTGTTCTATATAATTCTGCATCTGTTTGGGAGTGTTGTATGTGGCTAGGAATCTGTCCATGTCTTCCAGATTATCCACCAATGGACTATAGTTTTTCAAAATAGATTCTGATAATCCTGTGGATTTCAGAAGTGTCAGTGCTTATTATCTCTCCATTTTTCCCCTCTGATTTTGTTGATTTGCTTCATTTCATTCTTTCTTTTGGCAAGACTGGATAGGGGTCTGTCAATTTTATTTAGTTTTTCAAAGAACCAACTCTTTGTTTCACTGATTCTTTGTATTTTTTTAAATACCCAATTTCATTGATTTCAGCTGTAATCTTGATTATTTCCTGTCTTCTACTGGCTTTGGGATTGGATTGTTCTTTTTGTAAGGGCTTGAGGTGGATCATAAGCTTAATTATTTGGAATCTCTCTAAATTTTTTTATTAGATGAATATGGAGTTATAATTCAGGGGGAGACATTATCAAACATTCAAGAACATATATATATATATATACACTTAGTTATCCAAGGCTAATGTCATGTCATGGATGCCCAGCTTGGGTTCCCCATGTTGCTGTTCCCCCCAGAAGAACCCCTGAGTTAAATGGATAGCTCTTGGAGGTCACAGATCTCCTTCTGAGATGATTCCCCCATATTCCCACCCTCCAGTATCCTAGATATTCTTCCTAAGCCCTCCCCTCACCCTGTCTCCCACCCTACGCTTCCAAGTATCCTAGGAAGTCATCCCCCTGTTGGATTAAGAATCATACAATTTGAAGTTATTATTAGCTTAGCCATCTAACATACTGCTTCCCCATGTATTCTAGCTTCCACAGATGAGAGAAAACATTCGGTCCTTGAGTCTCTGAGATTGGAATACTTCACTTAGCGTGATTCTTTCCATCTCCGCCCATTTGATTTCAAAAGCCATAATATCATCTTCTCTAATGGCCGAGTAGTATTCCATTGTATATATGTACCAAAGTTTTTGTATCCACTCGTCGAGTGAGAGGCATCTGGGTTCGTTCCATAGCCTAGCTATAGTAAATTGAGCTGCTATAAACACTGATGAAGCTGTATTTCTATAATATGCCAATTCTAGCTCTTTTGGGAAAATACCCAGGAGTGGGATAGCTGGGTCACAAGGTGGTTCCAGCCCTGCTTTTTTGAGGAGTCTCCACACTACTTTCCAGAGTGGTTGAACCAGTTTGCAGTTCCACCAGCAGCAATGTGACAGTGTTCCTCTTTTCGCACAACTCCTCCAGCATTTGCCATTGTTTGTTTTCTTCAATTTGCCACTCTGACTAGAGTGAGGTGGAATCTCAGTGAAGTTTTGATTTGCGTTTCTCTTGTTGCTAATGATGTAGAGCATTTTCTCATATATTTATGGGCTGATGGAACTTCCTCCACTAAGTAGTTTCTTTTTAGTTCTAGTTCTGAAGCCCTTTTACTGATTGGAATATTTGTGATTTTGGTGTTCAGTTTTTTTAGTTCTTTGTTTGTTCTGGATATTAGGCCTCTGTCTGAGGTGTAGCAGGCAAAGATTTTCTCCCATTCTGTAGGATCTCTCTTGACACTCTTGACTAAATCTTTGGCTGTGCAAAAAACTTTTTAGTTTAATTGCATCACATTTATTTATTCTTCACTTTACTGCTTGTGTCATGGGAGTCTTGTTAAGGAAGGCAGTGCCAACCCCTATGTCATGTAGTGTTGATACTACTTTTT
>PVKS010008957.1:0-65991 GCA_004027875.1 Aplodontia rufa | reverse complement strand
TTGTCTGTTTATGTTTTACGTAAGTACTACTTCTAACACAAAAAAACTGAGTTGAGCCATCACCTATAGGACAGATGAAATATAAAGCTGTTTTCTAATATTCTTACTGACCCTAATTAAATAAAATCGGTAACTATAAAATTGTATGCATTAAAGGTAAAACCCAGTATTCCTAATTAGTGAAACAGGCCTGCTGGATATTTAAAACCAAAACTTGGAGATTAAAGTTAGGGAAATAAAAGTGCCAAGGAAAAGTGGCCAATAATTTTGGCAATTGTCCTTTAAGGTCAGAGAACGTAGAGACACCTCTACAGGCCCTGCACCTCTGTGTCACCCAAACTCCTAATCAGAGGGTTCATGAGGAACCTAGACAGGAAAGCCAGTCAGTGTATATGCTGTGAAAAGGAGGGTCTTTGGGAAGGGAGATATCTCTAATGCTTCCCAGAGGAGCCAACTGTGGTCAGCAGGACCTTGACCCATCCTGGCAGATGGCACTGACAGAGGAAATTAGAGAAACTAAAGGGCTTCTCGTGAGTTCCCAGGAGTGACCCTCTGAGGAATCTTGGCTGATTCTAAAAGTAGATTGGAGCTGGGTCAATTTTGACCGTCTTGGTCTTAAATACCTGGCAGGAGTTATAACCAAAGTACAGCCATCATAGACATTTAAAAGACCATGTTCTTTTGGTGTATTTTAAGATATATGCTTGTGTCAGCCCCACCAAAAGTAATTAAGGCTAAAGCTATAAAGAAAAGTTCCTGAGACAGGAGTGCCTAATTCACAAGTGTGTTCTGAATCAATTCAGAACCTATCTGTGCCTTTTTTACTTTGGTAAGATTAAAATGAACTTCTATTGAGCTCCTTCTAGAATTTGCAATTCACCACTTCCAGCCTGGAGACCTGATTTTAAACAAGATCCGGAAAGCAGCTAAGATTAGCTGAGCTGGAAGGGACCTTACCAAGCTCCTGGTCCCTGGGCTGGCTACCCGAACTGCTAGAGAGGGAGAACTCATTACCATGGCTGATCTTCACCTCGGAAAGTTAATACATCTAGGAGAGACGGCAATGTCAGAGGGCATAATGAACATGGTACCAAAGGTATAGAAAGAAAAAGGGGGATTTGTGAGAAGTAGGAAGTCTGATGGTCCATTTTCAGAATGTAGTCTTAGGTTCTCATATGAAAGGAAGCCATCTCAGGTGGGGAACCATGTGGTCAGAGATAATCCATTTTTAAACACCTTATCAGATATCCCATTACATCTATAGGTCTTTTCTGTATCTACCCCCATTTTATATTAGTCAATCACGCAGATTGTACCCCTGAGCTCCTCCAGTCAGAGCAAAGGGCAGGATTGCATCAGATTGGAGATGTAAGCAGGTGGACTGCCCGCTCAGGTGTGCTTCCTCATTGGATCCCCTTCCTGAGTGCATCCTTCTGCAGAAGTGAAGTCTGTCTTGCTCCCCCACTTCTGGATACGTGTATGATCTTCTTACAGCATCTCAGGATTTTTAATAATTTTATTTCTAACACTAGTTACCTCACTTTCCTCCTCTAGTCCTGGCCCCAGAGTGGAATGGACCTGTCTCCAATGATGGTTGTAGCCCAAAGGGTCACTGCAACCTCAAAATCTCTTTGAACTCCTACGTTATATTTAAACTAGTTGGTAAATTTTGTATTAAATGTCATAACACATCAATGTTTATTTAAACGTAAAATTGTCTTCTTCCCCAAATCTTGCAGTTAGTCCAGGAAGATATATGGTAGGTGTTTCTTGAACTTCTGGTAAGCCACACACACAAGCTGAGACACAATTATGAAGTTCCAAACTGGGCACATAGGGACCAGCAGGATCCCAGCAAGGGGACCAACAGGACCCCTTCTTCATGATACCACTCCCAGCCCAGTCTTATTAAAAATGGTAGAAATCTTCCCTTTAACTTATGGGTTCAAGTCCCACCACAACCAAACTGGAGTTTGGCCCAATTAAAAATCTTTCTACGTCTTTCTATCTCTTATGTAGAAAAGGATATGATTTCCATCTCACAAGGTTGTTCGGCAAATCAAATCACACAGGAAGAGCCCTCAGCACTGATGGGTATCCAGTGGGTGAACAATAAATATTAGCTATTAATATGATCTTACCAAAACCTTCCACTCACCATTTCGTTTATCTATCTCCTCCCCTATTGACATGCTCTGGCCCTTTTAAATTGTGCCAAACCATAATGTATTTTAGCTAAGCATCAGTTAAATAACCCGGCCAAGTTTTTGTTTCTTATTTGATCAGTGGATCAATGTTTCTAGAATCTCAACTTTTTTATACAAGTAACCATATAGGCTAACTAACAGTCCCCACAATGTGGTCCCAGAGCCCAGCATCAGCATCACCTTGTTAAAAAACATGTTCAGGCCCCACCCGAGGCCCACTGAATCAGATCTTGGGGATGGGGAGCACAGATCTTTGGGCCCAGACGGCCCAGAGATGCTGATGGGCGCTGAAGTTTAATCAAGGCGAAAATTCTATAAAGGAAACGAAACAAAATACTACTTTTGGAAGTCTCAAAATCCCCAGGTCCTGTGAGGCACTCATGCAGCCCCCCACACTCCAGGCTTGGCTTTGGCCCCTCGGATCCGCAGGCGACTGACTCAGGCGCCCACTCCCGGCCGGCGAGGTGGTTAAGTTGCGGACTGTGGCAAAGGCGTCGGGCTGCGGTGGGGGCGGCGCGCGCCGCGTGGGTGCCAGCGCCCGCAGTGCCCCCCCTCTGCCGCTTTCCCAGCCAGCGGGGACCTCGGGCGGGACAAGGGGAGGGGCGGGACGTGCTCGCCCGCCGGGTGGGAATGGCCTCCTGCAGCTCTGGGCCGGCGGCTCCGTCGGCCTCCAGCGCGCCCTGGCAAGATCCCAACCTCAGACCCGACCCAAGCCCGCTCGGTGCCGCTCCAGGGCAGGTAGGTGGGGGCTGCGGCTCCGGATTGGGGGGAAGTACGCGCCCCTCGCTGTTGGGCCGCGCAGAACTGGCTTCCCTATAGGCAAGTTTTCCTTAACTGAACCAGGGACTCTCTCCAGAAGACAGGGCTGTCAGGCCAACTTCATGCGCAGGACTTTGTCCACGGTTTGTCTCTGAAAGTTGAGCGCAAGCTCCAGAGTGGGACAGACGCGAGGCCCGCTGGGAGTGGAGGAAGAGGGGAACCCGGAGCCTGCGACCTTCAGAAAGCCGGCTCCCACTTCCACCCGTGCAGTCGGCAGCACGCTGCAAGGTGTCCTGGTGGCAGCGCCTGCCCGCCCCTGACCCTCCCCCGTCGCAGGCAAGTTCAACTCCCGAGCTGGCCCCGGGCCCTCACCCTCCTCCCACTGCGTCCTGAGCAGCAGCAGCTAAAAGCTGGAGGTTTCGGAGTGGAACTGCGTTCTCTCCTGGGACTGGGCAGATTGGTGACCGGGCCAGCGAGCCCCCGCGGGCGCTGTGCACTCTTCCAATTGTACAAGTATATAAGTTTCCAGAGAATTCTGGAGCTGGCTGTCCGTGGCAGGACAAGTCCGGTGTCCGGATGGTGTCATGGAGTCCCCGGAGACGCAGCAGCAAAGTTCGGAAGGGCCGAGACCTGTGTCCTTTGCAGAATACTTACCCGAACGGGAGCCGCCGACCCCGAAGGTCCTCTGCGTGGAGGGTGGCACTTCGGAATCCAGAAGCCCAGATGTTCAGTTCGAGGACAGGCCCCCGTCACCCAAGGAAGAGACGGCTCTCCCGGAGCAGGAGCCGCGGGAAAGCCGCCGTCCTCGCGCGCGCTCCTTTTCTTTGCCCGCGGACCCCATCCTGGAGGCGGCCAAGTTCCTGCAGCAGCGTCAGCAGCAGCAGCAGCAAGCCCTTTTGCTGGGCGCGGAGGGCGGCGAGCGAATTGAGGACGCCCTGCTCAGCCCCGGCGACTGCTGCGCCAAGTGCAAGAAGCGGGTGCAGTTCGCTGACTCGCTGGGGCTGAGCCTGGCCAGTGTGAAGCACTTCAGCGAGGCGGAGGAGCCGCAGGTGCCTCCCGCCGTGCTCTCGCGCCTCCGCAGCTTCCCCATGCGGGCGGAGGATCTGGAGCAGCTCGGGGGCCTGTTGACGGCGGCAAAGGCGCCCGCGTCCCTCCGGGCGCTTTCTCCCCGACTCCAGCCTCTTTTCCAGCTCCCGGGACCCAGCGTAGTGGCTGAGCGCCTGCGGCAGCAGCGCGTGTGCCTGGAGCGCGTGCAGTGCTCCGCACCCTGGGGCACGGAGGTGACGGGCTCTGGTAGGGTGCTCGGCTGTCCAGGGCCCAGGGCTGTGACCGTGCGCTACACCTTTACAGAGTGGCGCACCTTCCTGGACGTGCCAGCGGAGCTGCAGCCACCAGAGGCGCGGTCCGGGATCGCCAGACCTGGGCCTGGGGATGCTGAGGAGGAGCCAGGTGCAGAGCGCTTCCACTTCTCGCTCTGCCTGCCCCCGGGCCTACAGCCCAAGGAAGGGGAGGATGTCTCCGTCCACTTTGCAGTCTGCTACCGCTGCGAGCAGGGCGAGTACTGGGACAACAACGCCGGGGCCAACTACACACTGCGCTATGCGTGCTCCACCGATCCACTCTGAGCCTGGAGCGCACTTTAGACCGAGGGAAGGGTGCAGATCAGCCCAGCTGAGCACAGGCAGCTGCTCCTGAAGGACTTGCTGGGATGCTTTGGTGAGCGTCGTCGTGGATCTGGAGTGAGTGAGGCATGGAGCGAAAGGAGGGAACCGCTGAATAGGAATGGGAAGAATCCAAGTCCCGAGCAGAAGATCTCTCCAACAGAAAAGGCTCTGGACTCCTGATCGCAGCTCTATGACTGTGGGTTTTGTGGTTTTGTTTTGATGTTTTAACTAAAGATGTCGTATTTTCACCCTTGTAAGCTTGATGGAGATCTGTAGGAAAAGGACAAAGCGCCCTATCAGCGAAGGAGTGGAAGTTTAATGGATGATGAAACATGCTCAAAACGAAAGCCACACGAAAAACTAAATAAAAATTGTTTCTCTCTTTCTCTCTTTCACTGTCCCTCTTTCAAAAAAAAGAGTAAAGGTCACTTGCACATCCTCTTAGGCTGTACTATACATTTTAACACCCAAGTGTTTTGGGAGGCTCTGGCAGTCAGGAGCCCTTACTCAGGTGATGACAAGTGCACTTTAACAATCGTTAACAATATTCACAAATGTCCCTCCCTGCTGTGAAAGGGCCGAGATTCCCCTACTGTGCAAAATTCCTCTTTGAATATACCCCGGAGCGGTAATAAGATGATTGGTAAATTAAAATGCTGTGTAGTACAGCAAGTCTTGGCTCTGAGCTTCAGGGACCCGTGACACTGGTCCCAACCTCCTTTGTATAGACAAAGCACGTGGAGCTACTCCGAGAGAGTCCAGCTAGGCCATTAGCAGTCAGAGAAGCTGGGCTCTTAGAGGCTGGACTCCAAGTACAGGGGGTGGGGGGGTTGGCTTTTTGTCTGTCTCAGAGCACGAGGGAGTGGTGACTTAATGGATAATGAAACATGCTCAGAACACAAATGGGCACTCTGCACTGCCTCCATAGGCACAGAGTCCCTCACTTCCTGTGGCTGTGGATACCAGAGTGATGTGGCCCTGTATGAGCCAGAAGGTGGGCATCGTAGGTGAGGACCTAATTCCTTCATACCTTGGTAATCCCTTCTCTGAAAATTTGCATCTAGAAAATTTGCTCTGTTTCTAGCACAAGGCTAGCATAATCAATTAATTTTGGGATGTTGGTATTTAAGAAGGGAGGATTTTGTTGATACTCTGTAGAATAGGGGTGGACACACTAGAGGCCATGGACCAAATTTGGCCCAAAGTCTGTTTTTGTAAGTCCTGGGAGCTAAGAATGTGTTTTTACATTTTTAAATAGTTGAAAAATTCAAGAGACGAATACAATTTTGCCATGCATGAGAATTAAATGAAACTTAAATATGAGCACCCATAAGTTTTATTGAGCCACATAAACACACATTTATTTATGTATTCTCTATAGTTGCTCTCATGCTTTCACACCAGAGTTGGGGAGATGCAACAGAGACCATATGAAAAGTATAAAATATTTACTGTCTGGCCCTTTATAGAAATATTGTCAATTCTTGCTCTGTATTTTTAAACACTATATGGTGATAATTATGGTTAATAAAGCAGTTAACCTTTTACTGAATTTTGCCCGCTTGAAACAAACTTTCTTTGTGCAAAGGTAAAGTTACTGTCAGTAATCTTGGGTAGAATAAGCATTAAGACACCACGAAAAGCAATTATTACCCTGCTGAGGAGAAGAAATCTCCCTGCTG
Source organism: Aplodontia rufa (assembly GCA_004027875.1). Taxonomy (NCBI): domain Eukaryota; kingdom Metazoa; phylum Chordata; class Mammalia; order Rodentia; family Aplodontiidae; genus Aplodontia; species Aplodontia rufa. The sequence continues at coordinate 59,679 of PVKS010008957.1, read as the reverse complement.
TTCTCTTTCACCTAAAAAAATATTAGGAGAATACAGCATCGATCTGAATTAGCATCAAACTACAAAGTCGGCCAGACATTGGGTGCATGCGAAGTACATGCTACACCTCCCAGTCTTTGTTGCTTTTTTTTTTTTTTTTTTTTTAAAGAAAGAAGGACAGGGGCTGGAGCGGTGGCTCAGCGATTTCGGCGCTTGCCTGGCAAGCACGAGGACCCGGGTTCAAACCCCAGCACCACGTACACAACTAAGTGTTGGAGCAACTAAGGCCATGTGAAAACCTAAATAAAGTTGTTTCTCTTTCTGTCTCTCTCACTGTCCCTCTCTCTTTAAAAAAAAAAAAGAAAGAAGGACAGTGAGAGAGAGAGAATCAATTTTTATTGAGTTTTTCACATGGCTTTCGTTGCTCCAACACTTAGCTGTGTAGGTGGTGCTGGGGTTTGAACCCGGGTACATGCGCATGCCTGGCAAGTGCCGTAAATCCCGAGCCACCGCTCCAGCCCGTCTGCAGCTATAAAAATATTTAGTTTGAACTTTGGATTAGAAAATTCCCTTTGACTATGGCAGTGTTTCCTAAGGTTAAGTAATCAGGGGGAAATTTTAAAATACTGCATTGACAGAAAGCCATCAGGAGCTAATGAATTGTGATTTATAGTTGAAGTAGACTTTAGAAAATGGTCACATTAATGAAATAGTGAATACTAAATTCATATATACTTTGTAGACTATTTTATTTTATTTTTAAAGAGAGAAGGACAGAGAGAGAGAGAGAGAGAGAGAGAATCAATTTTTATTGAGTTTTTCACATGGCCTTCGTTGCTGTGACACTGCTGTGTACGTGGGTTGCTGGGGTTTGAACCCGTGTACTTGCGCATGCCAGGCAAGCTCTGTAACCACTGAGCCACCACTCCAGCCCCTGTAGACTGTTTTATAATAATAAAAATAACCAAGAGATGAGTGATATTATTTTTCTGTTATTAAATACAAAAGCAAACAAGATATTTCATGCAAAGTCCAAATAGTCTCAGGTCTGAAATAAAATTTCTTAAAAGTGCATTAATAGGGGTTGGAGTGGTACCTCAGTGGTTGGAGTGCTGTCTGGAACACCTAAGGTCCCAGGTTCAAACCCCAGCACCACATACACAACTAAGTTTTGGAGAAACAAAGGCCAGATGAAAAAATAAATAAAATTTCTCTCTCTCTCTCTTTTTTAATAAAAACTGCATTATTATATTAGTAACAACAGCTAGATAAATACATTTTATTTTATTTTATTTTATTTTATTTTATTTTATTTTTTTAAAGAGAGAGGGACAGTGAGAAAGACAGAGAAAGAGAGAAATAACTTTATTTAGTTTTTCACATGGCCTTAGTTGCTCTAACACTTAGTTGTGTACGTGGTGCTGGGGTTTGAACCCGGGTCCTCGTGCTTGGCAGGCAAGCGCCGAAACCGCTGAGCCACCGCTCCAGCCCCACATTTTATTTTTTATGTATTTGTAAGTACACTTTAGTTGAAAAATATTGATAACATATATAGCCTATAACACTTTGAAAATGCTGATTCATATGGTCATAACACAGTATTTAAATTTATTTTATTATATGAAATTAAAATAGGAGGTTGGGGGGTAATTTTAGTGGTAGAAAATGTATCTAGCGTGTGCATGGCCCTTACTCAAATCTCAACCCACATAAACAAATTATATTAAGTTAAATTTAGGAGCCCAATATAATGATCAAAATAGAGGTCTTCTTATCCAGGAATCTTTAAAATAATAATCTGTCATCAAATCTAGAGTAAAGTAGATTAAGACATGATGTTTACTTATTAATAATTACTATTATTGTTATTATTTTGGCACTGGGAATTGAATCCAGGGCTAGACAAGCAATGTACCACTGATCTAAATCCCTTGCCCAAAATATAGATTTTTTTTTAAAGAGAGAGGGACAGTGAGAGAGAGAGAGAGAGAATTAATTTTATTTAGGTTTTCACATGACCTTCATTGCTCCAACACTTTGTTTTGTACATGGTGCTGGGGTTTGAACTCTCATACTCGCACAGGCCAGGCAAGAGCAGTAACCTCTGAGTCACCACTCCAGCCCCCAAAACATGGATTTTTTAATAGGTATGTACAACATATTTTGTATTCTTATTGATTTAAAAAATGTATGGTTTTGAATTCAATTAGTTTTTAAAGGATGTATTTCATAACCTAATGAACATGTAACATGGTTATTAGGAAATATAGCTGTGACCTCCCCAAAATCTTGCAGAATAGCTTTGCAAAACTTCAGAATTTGGGCAAGCAGGAGTGGTGGCTCAGCAGTAGAGCGCTTGCCTGGCATGCACGAGGAACTGGGTTTGAACCCCAGCACCATACACACAACTAAGTGTTGGAAAAACAAAAACCAGATGAAAAAATAAATAAAATTAGCTCTCTTTCTCTCTTTCACTCTGCCTCTCTTAAAAAAATAAAAAGGTTCAGAATCTGTTAAGAATATTTGAATAGCCCAATCTTTCTGCAGATGCTTGTAGCCTTTCGAAGTATTAGCAATAGCAATATTTTAAAATATCTTTTATTTTATAGAGTGCCTACTTTTTTTTTTTAAATACTAACAGCAAGTTTTTCCCACTAGTGCTACGCTGGGCAAATACTCTACCGCTGAGCCATATTCTAGTTCATAGCAAATGTTTTGGAGTAAATGTAAATGAAGTTAAAATAGGTTTTGATTTTTGTTGTAGTTGGTTTATTTTTTTAAAGTTATTCCAAGGGGTTGGGGACTTAGCTCAGTGGCAGAGCGCTTGCCTAGCATGCGCAAGGCCCAGAGTTCGGTCCTCAGCCTTGAAAAAAAAAAAAAGTTTTTCCAAAGAAAAAGGCAATACTAACCAGTCAGGAAGTATGTAGACTTTCTAAGAGGAATGAAAAAAACACCCTGAAAACACGGTTTTCACAGCGCAGCTGGTGCTTTTGTGCAGCAATATTTACCTTAACTTGAGTAGTGAGGGTCACTCCGCTTGAAAAATGCAATGAACTTTAAATTCTTACCTAGCTCAGGTGATGAAGCACTGTGTTCTCAGCAATTTAATGGTACTGTCCTCCACTAAAAAGAGGTTCTCGTTGCTCCCTTGTGAGGGAATGTGCCTGTGGATCACTGGGTGCGGGAGTATTGGACACAGTGTGTATCCAAGGTGCCAGTGGCTGGAAATCTGGCAGTTTGTATGGAATGAAATTCCCCCTGGAGAAGCCCAGGTTTTATGAAGTGAGGTGGGTGGCCTTTTTGAGATCTAAGTAGGAAGGCCAGGACTCTGTTGAGGGGTCAGCAATGAGCTGAGGGGAGCCCAATGAGCTCTGTGGACACCAAGCATCTGTGTCCACCAGAAGTAAGGGCCATGACTCAGGCAGCCTTCGCAAAGCAACCAGGAGGACAGTTGTTACCCAACAAGCACCACTCGAGGGTGGGGGCATTTTCTCCTGTGCCAGGTGCAGAGGACTTTCTAATATGACCATCTCTGCCTCTGTTCTGTCCTTCCTCCTGCCCTGACTCAGGGGCCAGGGTGTCCCCGGAATGCTGTGGCTCTTAAGCCTGTCCACAAGGTGCCTGATCACCAGGAAGCAGAGCCTCCTTGCTCATTTCATCTTTGGATCATTCATGTTGGACCCTTCATGCATCATCTGAATTTTCTATACTTCAACTTCCTAGCCCAGTAGTTTTCTTTTCGTATTTTTATTGGTGCATTGTAGTTGGACGTAATGGTGGGATTTGTTGTTGCATATTTGTACATGCACACAATATAGCAATATAATTTGCCAATATTGTTCCCCACTATTTCCCCTTTCTCTCCTCTTCATCTTTCACCTGGTCTCTTTCTTCCATTCTCCTGATTTCCCTTTGATTTTCATGAGAGCCTCCACTTTTATTTTTTCCTCGTTAGTTTGCACATACAAAGAAAACATGCAACCACTGAACTTCTGAGTTTGGCTTATTTCACTTAGCATAATTTCTTAAGTTCCAACCATTTCCCCGCAATGACATAATTTCATTTTCTCTGTCTGAATAAAACTTCATTCTCTATATATACCATATTTTCTTTTTCCATTCATCTGTTGATGTGCTCCAAGACGGTTCCATAGTTTGGCTGTTGTGAACTGTACCGCTGTGAACATGGGTATGCATGCATCACTGTAGTATAATGACTAGTTCTTTAGGATATAGAGGGAGGAGTGGTACAGCTGGGTCATATGGTGGTTCCATGCCTAGCCTTTTGAGAAACCTCCATTCTGATTTCCATAATGGTTGTACTAATTTACAATTCCACTAGAAATATAAAAGTGTTCCTTTTTCTCCACATCTTCTCCTGCATTTATTACTATTTATATTCTTGATAACTGCCATTCTGACTGGTGTGGGAAGAAATCTCAGTGTGGTTTTGATTTGCATTTCCCTAATTGCTGAAGATATTGAACATTTTTCATATATCTGTTGGCCATTTGCATTTTTTTTTCAGAAGTGTCTGTTTGATTCAATTTCCCATTTATTAATTGGGTTATTTGGGCTTTTGGTCTAAGTTTTTTGAGTTCTTCATATGTTCTAGATATTAATCCTCTGTCATAGAGTAGCTAGCAACCATTTTCTCCCATTCTGTAGGTTACGTCTTCATATTCTTAATTATTTCCTTTCCAGAAGCTTTTTTTTTAAAGAAAGAAGGAGAACGAGAGAGAGAGAGAGAGAGAGAGAGAGAGAGAGAGAAACAACAGAATCAATTTTTATTTTAGTTTTTCACATGGCTTTCACCGCTCTGACACTTAGTTGTGTACGTGGGTGCTGGGGTTTGAACCTGTGTACTCACACATGCCAGGCAAGCGCCGTAACAGCTGAGCTACCCCTGCAGCCCTTGCAGAAGCTTTTTAATTTCATGTCATCCCATGTGTTAACTCTTGGCATTATTTCCTGAGCTTTAGGGGTCCTACTGAGAAAGTCATTGCTTGGGCCTATGTGCTGGAGTATAAACTCTATGCCTTCTTCTAGGAGTTGTATAGTTTCTGGTCTAGTTCCTGGGATCAAAGACCCAGGAAGGCTGCCTTTTCTCCAATGTGTATTTTTGGCATCTTCATCAAGGATCAGATCAGATGCCTATATCTGTGTGGGTTTGTTTCTGTGTCATCTGTTTGTACCACTGGTGAATGTGCTTGTTTCTACGTCAGGACCATGCAGTTTTTGTTACTATAGTGCTATAGATTAATTTGAAGTCAGGTATTGTGATGCCTCCAGCATTACTTTTATTTTTTGCTTAGAATTGACTTGATTGTTCTATTCTGGGTCTTCTATTCTTTTTTTTAATTTTTATTTATGAACAACCATACAAATTTTTAACAAAATAATATAAAATGTGTATAGTTTCTGGATACTAAATTTACTCCCAGGAGTGCCCCCCCAATTTCCCACCCATCTCCCTCCCTTCCCTTACCCACAATATCTCTAAAAAAGTATTAGGTTGTATAACATTACACCTTATCTGGATTTAACACATGATAATAAACCACCTTTCTGAATGGCCAGGGTCTAGTTCCAACCTCCACAGAAGAGTGAAGACATTCGACCCTTGGTGCTCTGGGTTATGCTGATTTTACTCAGCATAATTTCTTCCATAGCCATCTATTTACCTTCAAAGGCTGAGGGTCTTCTATTCTTTCAGATGAATTTAAAAAGTTTTTTCTAGTTTTGTGAAGAATGTTATTGGTATTTTAAAGGGGATTATATTGAATCTATACATTCCTTTCAGTAGTTGGCCATTTTAACACTATTAGTTCTGCTTATCCGTGGACATTGGAATTCTTCAGATCTTCTGAGGCATTCCTCAGTTTCTTTCTTCAGTGTTCTTTAGTTTTCATTGTTGAGGCCTTTCACCCCCTGGTTAGATTTATTCCTAGGTATTTTATTTATTTATTTTTGAGGCTATTGCAAATGGGGTTGTCTTCCTGATTTCTTCCTTAGCAGATTCATTATTGGTGTATAGAAAAGCTATTGGTTTTTATATGTTGCTTTTGTAACCTGCTACTTTGCTGAATTTATTTATTAGCTCTAGCAGCCTTTTGGTGGACCCTTTTGGATCTCCTTAAGCATAGGATAATTTTATCTGCAAACTGATAATTTGACTTCTTCCTTTCTTATTTTTATCCCTTTTATTTCCTTCTCTTGCCTCATTGCTCTGGCTAGAATTTCTAATACTATATTAAACAGGAGTGTGGAGAGTGGACATCGTTGTCTTGTTCCAGATTTTAAAGGAAAAACTTTCAGTTTTCCCACATTCACTGAGATTGGCTTTTTCCTATATAGCCTTTATGATGTTGAAGTAGGAGCCTTCTATCCCCAGTTTCTTCAATGTTTTTATCATGAAAGGATACTGAATTTTGTCTAATAAGTCAATAGTTGTTACATACTTAGTAAGCTAATTTTTTCTCTCTCTTAAGCTGTATAACTCTTTGGAACATTGTGCCTTGAACGATTTGGCTTAGCATGACCCGCAACAGGCATTCTTTGTCAGGAGTATGAGGAAAAGGCCAGCACAAGGAAGGGAATGCAATGTTGAATTTTTTGTGGCATCATGGAACTGAATCAAATTGCATTTCTGGTTTGCAGTGTGTGACCTGGGTTTGTAGTTAACAGAGAGCACCATGGCAAGTCAGCAACACTGACAAGGGTTGAACTGTTCTCAGTCCAGCCTCGGCCAGCTAGTCTCTAGCTGCTGGGACCTGCGGGGCTCTCAGGTTCTGGGATATGCTACTTGAAGTCATCAGGGCAAAGGTGTGGGAGCAGGGAGCTGACAATCTGGGCTCCTCCCAGCGATCTGGATTTCCCTTCCTGCCATCTTGTAGGTGAGGGGGCAGGTGCCTGGAAGCCTGCAGGACTCCCTTTTGTTGATAGGCTAGGAAGATTATCATAATGCAGCCTTAAAGGATCCTTAAATCCTCTGTGGGCTGGTCGCTGGAGTGCTAAAATACTGTCACTTCAGGCTCATTCAGGTTTTAATTCCTTTGACTTTTTCCAGTAGACAGTGATTGCATTTGCCCTTTGTGGAGTTTAGTTCTCTGACCGTGGCTGTAAGCAGGCAAATTTTGGGAAGGAAAGATAGAACCTCACTTCCAGCTAAATGTAAATTTTTGGCATGGCAGAGATCAAGGGCTTCCTTTTAAAATGTACAAGTCATATTTGCCCAGTGAACCTTGCAGAGAAGTCTGAGGCAGGAGCCCAGAGCCAGTTCAAGCAAAAAATCTGTATTATACACACCATAAATTCATGTCTACAAATCTTTCTGGTAAAGCAAAGCCATTTTAGAGTAACTTATAAGACATTTAAGGAAATTGGGCCAGTATACTTTCTCCCTGATATGGTCACTCATCCCCTTCATATCCTTGGTCCCATCCTTTGAAACTTGTTACCTAAAGTCATTTCCCAAGCAGAGGCAACATCCTAAGAAATGCTGAGATGGGAAACTCAGTCTAAAACTCTGAATTGAATAAGGAGTGAGGGCAGGAAGATTTAATAAACAAAGCCTGAATTATTTTATCTCCAAGTTGAAAGCTTCCTGAGCGCATCCTGCAGATGACTTTCTGTATGTAGTTATCACGTTGAGAAACCGAGACAATCAAACCCCGACCTCAAAAGGGCAAATGTACTCCAGGCACCTTTACCCACAGCTTATTAGCTATTTAAAAGCAGGATATGTGCCTTTCCCTACCCTTTCCCTCTCTCCCTCTCAAGCTGTCTTATTGTGACAGAACATGGGCCTGCTACAGAGCTGAGGCACTTGTGCAGGTCCTCAGTTCCCTGTTCTGCACACATCGATTCAGTGATAAGGGAGGGAGGGTCCTGGCGACCTGGCTACCAGAGAGACTGATGGCATGATTTGGAAATAGTTCCCCAGGAGGGGTTATAACTAACTACTACTGGAGAGGTTCTGATATACCAGGCCCCACTATCCTGCTGTGCCTAAGCTTGCCTGCTTCAGTAAGGTTCCCCAGGATTTTAAACCATGGTTTCCTCAAGGGACTATAATTCCTACAGCTTGGGAGGGCTGAGCTTTCCAGCACCCATTCTCCACGGGCTTGCCTGTCTTGAGAAGGTTCCTTGCTGTTTCTTTATCTTTGGGCAGCTTGAATATAGTAAGCCTCGGTGTGTGTCTGTTGAGTTTGTCTTAGTGGGGTTTGTTGAGTTTCTTGGATGTTTATGATCATGTTTTAAAAGATCAAATTTGGAAATATTTTAACCATTATTCCTTCAAATATCTCTGTGTCTCTTTCTCTCTCTCTTTTCTCTGGATTTTCACAGTGTGTGTGTTGGTTCACTTGATAGTGTTACACAGTTCTCTAGGACTTCGTTAACTTTTCTTCAATCTGTTTTTTCTTTCTCATACCCAAGAGCTTCAATTGTCCTATCAAGTTCCTGGACTCTTTCCTTTGCCTACTCAAATCTGCTTTCAAATTCCTCTGTGAAGTATTTGTTTTGTAGTAGTAACGTTTAGCCTCAGAATTTCCTTCTGCGTCCTTTTTGTGCTTTCTATTTCCTTATTGCTTATACATTTTCTTAATTTTATTTACATATCTTTAAGACTGTTTTTTTTGTCCTGGGGATTGTATCCAGGGGCACTTAACCACTGAGCCACATCCCCAGCCTTTTTTCATTTTTTATTTAGAAACAGGGTCTCAATAAGTTGCTTAGGTCCTCGCTAAGTTGCTGAGACTGGCTTTGAACTCATGATCCTCCTGTCTCAGCCCCCTGAGCTCCTGGGATTACAGGTGTGCACCACTGAAAGTGGCTCATGGACTTTACTTCATGCAAATGTCTAATTACTTATGCCTGTCCTTCACCCTACCCACTTGTTTGTGGCTGACTAACTTATCTGACATTTTTCTCTCAAGACTTCAGTCCTTCAGTTCTTTTAGGATAACGGGGCATTGACTTGTCCTAGCTACTTCCTGTTGAGAGGAGGTTGAGTGCTGGGGAAGGAAACCTGAAATGTGTTCTCTCTGCCAATGGGTGATGTTGGTCCATGGGTTCGCTACAGAAGGCGGAGTCCTCTGTTGATCGCAGTGCCATATATCTTGCCAGAGCTGGGGAACACCAATTACTGATTAGTTTTGGGAGGCAACAGATAAGGCAATACATGAAAATGCCACCTTGGATGATTAAAAATGGAGTCATGACCAAACCCTTGCACCAATGAAGGGTGGACAGCACTGAACAGAGAAATCCCCCAGTTTTGTAAGGATGGGGTTGGGTCCTCCGTCCGCGATACTTGAATTTTAATATCCTGGACAATATCAGAAATATTGGCAGAGTTGTCAGAAATGTCAGTTTCTTTTATTTTTTTGTTTGTTTTTTAAGAGAGAGAGAGAGTGTGTGAGGGAGAGTGCCAAATTTATTTATTTTTTCATCTGTTTTTTATTTTTCCAACACTTAGTCATGTATGTGGTGCTAGGGTTTGAACCTGGGTCCCGGTGCATGCCAGCCAAGCACTGAACCACCTCACCAGGCCAAGTTGTCAGAAGTATATAGACAAAATTGTTTTAATAATAGCACATGTCCCTCCTTGTATTGCTATTAAAACATCAAGAGCCATTTGATTTTGAAATACAGTCTGTCCAATCATTTTGACTTCTGAGTTTAACAGGTCCATTCCTTGGGCCATGTCATTGAGATCCTTTTGTGTGTACTTAGTTAAGGACTCCACATGCCAAGTTACATCTTCAACCCCCAATGATGCAATAAATAAATAAATAGCTCAATGATAATATGAATGCAGTACTTTGGTGTTCACATGTGATTTAAACTTGCCATGCACATGAGATTGGTTAGAGAGGTGGTGCAAAGGGAACCCAGTTGTGCAAACACCTATCCAACCAGGAGGCAGCTATAGTCAACAATTATATCCATGGAGCCAGTGAGTTCCATTTGGGGCACATAATTGAGAATATAGTTCAGAAAGTGTCCAGTGAGTAGAATATCTGTCAGTAGCTTTTAATATTTTAGTGTGAAGACAACCAAAATATGGGACAAACCCTACTTGCAGAGTGGAATTTGCCCAACTGTCTAACCTATGATTCTTTATTTCCAACATGAGGAAATAAAGTTAAAGGACTGAGCCAAATACTAGATTATATCCATTAGTGTACCTAAGATTCATGGGACACATTTGTGGAATATCTCCATGTCTAGAGATATTAACATTTGTCTATCTGAGAGTGACTATAGCAGTGAGGCATTGGTCATATCCTGGAGAGGAAATGTTTTCTAGATGCCACTGAGATAATATTCCACTGAGTTGGAATTTATAGTGTCCATCTGTAGCCCAGCACTCCTCCAGCATATATTTTTGCAGGGCTAGTCAGTTTTGTAAAGGAGAAACCCACCAGGGTAATCCTGAGGTGTTAGAAAGGGGCATTAAGCCATAGATACAGACACCAGTCTTATCTACTTTTGGTGCATAGTGCCAGCTTACAAGAGTTAGCACCTTCAGTATAACCAAAGCTCAAGGAGCTGCAAGATAATGCCTACTGTAAATCCCAATAAGAGCAAAACTCCCACAATAGGAGATGTTGAAAGAGGAGGACATTATAGTTATATTTATATTATAGGATTTATAATATCCTCAACCACTGATATTGAGTAAGGGAGTAGAAGGAAGTTGGTGAATCCTAGGTGGAACTCATATACTTATCTTAGCTTTTAGCAAAGAGATACTGTGGCTGTCCCAGGGGGGTACAGGTGTAGTTGATAGGGGACTCCTTAGGCATCTCATCGGGAACATACTTTTTAGCTCACTCAGTTTGACTCAAGAATGATGGATCCATGTGACACCTTGACAGTGGTAGTGGCCCCTTCCACATAGGGTGTAATTGTGGCTTGGATTAGTGATCTCTACAGCACTGAATTAGCACTTGTGTCCCAAAAGGTGTTGAGAAATTATGTTAGTGGAGGGGAGAGCTTATTCCCCAAATTCCTTTATTGTGTGTAGGAATTGTCCTAGGTCTGTCACAACCTTTGTTAGCTGAGTTTGTTTCTGCTGTATGGCAATATCATTGTTAAGAAAAGGTCTACGATGCCTCTTACTAAAGAAATTCAAATTTATCCTTTGGCATAATTCTGAGTCTAAGAAGTGCCATTGGCAATACTTTTTCCAAGATAGAGCTGTTTCCCAGCATAGCTTTTTGAGTTGGTTTTTAAGAGTTTGATTTGTCTTTTATATTTTGCCTAAACATTGTGATTTCCAAGAAGAAAGTTAGTAGTGTTTAATGCGTAAGCTTTTTGATACTTATTGCATTATCTCAGATCCAAAAGATGGCCCATTATCACGCTGGGGAATCCAAACCTGGGAATAATTTCCTGGAGAAAGCCTTGGTTATTTTGGTGACCCTCTCAGTCCTTGTGGGGAAAGCTTCAACCCATCCAGTGATGGTATCTACCACGTCTAATAAATACTTAAATCTCTGACAGGTAACCACTTGGGTGAAATCTAATTGCCAATGGTCTCCTGCGTAGTGGCCATGTCTTTGGACAGCTGAGACAGAACGAGGAGGTCTGTTTCCTTGTGGGTTATGCAAGATATGGGTCTCATAGGCCTGAATTACCTATTCCATGGCCTTGGATAGTCCTTGTCCCATAAATAATTGTATATAGTTATCATCTTGTCTCTGCCAAAATGAAAAGAATCATGTAATACTTGAAGGACCCTCCACTGAATATTTTGGGGAAGATTATTATCTAGATTTAGCTAGCCATCTGAGTCTTGAGTATAGCAGTCACTCAGATCATTCTTTCCTTCTAGGCAACAAATGGGAATATAAGATCCTATTGGTGAGGTAGAAATGGGGGCAGCAACTGTCTCTGAGTTTGAAGCTGCTGCTTTAGCAGCTTTATTAGCTAGATTATTGCCCTGGGCAACCTACACATCTCCTTTCTGATGTCCCTTACAATGATTGACAGCTACCTTTTTGGGAAAGTGGAAAGCTTCCAATAGTTCCAAAATCTGTGATCCATTTTTACAGTACTGTGTTTAGAATTCAGAAATCCCCTTTCTCTCCAAATAGCGGCCTGTGTATGTGGAACTAAGAGTCCGTGTATATTATAGCTCATCTGTTTGCTAAGGATTAGTGGTTGTGTCAATGCTATTAGCTCAGTCAATTGAGCCGAAGTTCCTGCTGGCAAAGATTTTGCCTCCATCACCTCCATTAAAGATACTACGTAGGAGCTCTTTTTGTGGATTTCCTGCTGAACAAAGGAACTTCCATCTGTGAGCCAGATGTTCTCCGCATTATCTTCTAAATCTGTTCTGCCAGTGTAAGAGAGATTTGTATCTATGTAACCATGCGATGATGGATCTGAAGATGTTTTGGGCGTAGGGAAGAGGGGATAGATAGGTTAATAACATTACATCTTTGTAAAGAAACTCCTGGATTTTTTAAAAAAGAAGCAGTACTTGATATTTGAGTGATCAGCTACCAGTGAGCCAAAGAGCTCCTTTGGTCTCCAGTACGAAAGCTATTTGATGATGGGTGCAAACAGCTAAGGGGACCCCCAGAGTTATTTTGGGGACCTCCTCTACTAGTATGGAGGTGGCTGTGATTGTGTGTAGGCAGCTTGGCCATCCTTGAGCAGCAGGGTGAGATTTTCGGATAGATAACCCACAGGCCCTATCTTTTAGGTGAGAATGTGTAAGGCTGCTGCCCTTCTTTCAGTCACTTAGAGTTGGAAAGGCTTGTTTTCCCTGAGCATCTTAGAGCAGGAGCAGACAAGAGGGCTTCTGAGTTGTTTAAAGGCAGCTGCTTGAGTTTCTGTCCACATCATTTACTCTTTCTCTCCCCTTCCCCTATTTTTTATTCATTCAACATAGTCTTAGGTATTGGAGGGAATCATTACACATTCATGAACATATGGATAGTGACAAAGTAAGTTAAGGCTGATCCCAGTCCATGGTCTCCCCGCTTTGACCACTTCCCATGTGTCCCCTGCTTTACTCCCATGTTAGTTGGGCTTCTCATAGGAGTTGAGGGTTCCCAGCTACATTGATAACCTTCCTACTCCCTTCCTCCAGCTGCACTGATATAACCCCCCTAATTCCTCCCTCCCTTCCCTGAGCCCCTCCCTTCTCCCCCCAGCTTCCTAGTTCCCGCCTGTGTAAAAATTCACCTATGTTGAGGTTATTACTGAGCTTAGCTAACTTTCAGTCTGTCTTAGATTGTGTTCTAGCTTCCACATATGAGAGAACACATTCAGCTCTTAAGTCTCTGAGTTTGGGATATTTCACTCAGCATAATTTTTTCCCAACTCCATCCATTTGGCTGCAAATGCCATAATATCATTCTCTCTAATAGCAGAGTAGTACTCCATTGTATATATGTACCACAGTTTTTGAATCCACTCTCCAGTGAGGGGCATCTGGGTTGGTACCATAGTTTAGCTATAGTAAATTGAGCTGCTATAAACATTGATTAGCTGCGTCTCTGTAGTGTGGCGATTCTAGCTCCTTTGGGAATATACCCAGGGGTGGGATAACTGGGTCAAAAGGTGATTCCATCCCTAGGTTTTTGAGGAGTCCCTACACTGTTTTCCAGAGTGGCTATACAAGATTGTGGTTCCATCCCATCAACAGTGTGCTAGTGTTCCTTGCTTCTCACAGCCCCTCCAGCATCTGTCATTGTTCGTATTCTTCATTGTTGCCACTCTGACAGGAGTGAGGTGGAATCTGAGTGAAGTTTTGATTTGCATTTCTCTGATTGCTAGTGATGTACAACATTTTCTCATATACTTATGGGCTTTTGGACTTCCTCCATTGATAAGTTTCTATTTACTTCTGTAGCCCATTTGATTGATTGGATTATTTTGGTATCGGTGTTCAGTTTTTTGAGTTCTTTGTATATGTTGGATAATAGCCCTTTGTCGGAGTTGTAGCAGGCAAAGATTTTCTCCCATTCTGTAGGTTCTCTCTTGACGCTCTTGACTAATTAGCTGTGCAGAAGCTTTTCAGTTTAATGGCAGCCCACTCATTTATTCTTGTGCTATGGGAGTCTTGTTAAGGAAGGCGGTGCCGACACCGATGTAGTGGAGTGTTGATCCTATTTTTTCTTCCAGCAATTGTATAGTTGCTGATTTAATTTCCAATTCTTTGATCCATTTGAATTTGATTAATTTCTATTGGATAAAGAGAGAGGGACAGTGAGAGAGAGAGAGAGGAGAGAGAAAGAGAAAGAGAGAATCAATTTTACTTAGTTTTTCATGTGGCTTTCGTTGCTCTGAGACTTCGTTGTGTATGTGGTGCTGGGGTTCGAACACACGTAGTTGCACATGCTGGGCAAGCTCCGTAACCTCCAAGCCACCACTCCAGCCCCTTTTTCTCCCCCTTTTAATGGCTCATAAAGGGGGCTTGCTGTATCTCCATAACCTGAAATCCACATGTAATACCTAGTTATGCCTACAAAGGCCTATAGTTATGAGTGGGTCGTGGGGGTGTAACTCTTGAATAGCCTGAATTTGTTCTGGGGAAAGAAACTTAGCTTTTGGCAATGAAATGACTTCTAAATAGGTTACTTCTTGTGTGATTAACTGGGTCTTCTTTTGAGAAACTAAATATCCTTGATTAGTCAAAAAGTTTAAAGTGTTTCCTGCATGATCTTTTGTAGTCTTATGGGATGGAAAACATGTTAGACGATCATCTACATATGGTAAAACTATCCCATTCTATAAATTTAGGGCTTTTAAATCTTTGGTTAATGTTTGCCCAAGTGAATGGGGGTTTTCCCTGAATTCCTGGGGCAGTACTGTCCAGTACTGTCCAACTTACTTGTTGGCCTCCCTGTCTAGTTCTATCCATTCAAAAGCAAATAATAGTAATAATAATAATAATAATAATAATAAAAATAATAAAAATAAATTGCAAGTTGGTACATGCCAGAATACATGCTACATCTTTTAAATGTAGTACTGAGAACCAATTTGTACTTGGAGAGATCCTACTTAAATGTATATAGGGGTTAAGTACTATTGGGTGGATGGGAAGAACTGACTCATTAATTACCCTTAAGTCTTGAACCAGACAATAATCTCCATCACTCTTTTTAACAGCTAGCACTGGGGTCCTGCAATGGATGTCACAAAGCACCAGGAGTCTGTATTTTGAAAACTTAGCAATCAAGGCTGAATACTTGCAAGAGCCTCAGGGTTTAGAGGATATTGTCTCCTGTTAGGGCAATTATGAGGGTCTTTAAGGTTAATTTTGACCAGTAAGGGCATTTTGGCTGTCCTTGGTATCCTAAAGTCCCGTACTTCAGGGTTTACATTTAATTCTGTTGGTGCTGTGCAGAGCCCCTCTGGAGTTTGTACTAAAGCCTGAAATTTCATAGGTGGCTCCCAGGGACTTTAAAAAACAATTTGGTCTCCCCTGTTTTCTAATATATGCCATCTTAACCAAGGGGCTGGACAGTCAGACATTACTAGGAGGAATGAGTAAATGTTCAGTAGCCCCACATGCAAAACGCCACTTCAATGGGGCGTTAGGGCTGGCCTTCCCATCAGTTCTCATTACACAAAAAGAGATGGTAGATAATTAGAGAAGGAAATGAGAATGGAGTAAATGGCTTCTGTATCAAGTAAGAACAACACGGATTTACCTGCAACATCCAGAATTACCCTCGCTTTCATCCCACAAATGGCCATGGAACTGCCATGGAGTCCATAGGCCTCCTCATTCTGTAACCAGCAGGGTACAGGCAGAATCGGTTGTCCTGAAGTCCCTTCAGCCTTCAGGAAAATCATATTTTCAGTGTCCCTGCTGCCCACATCACCAGCGTGGTTTTGGAAGGAACATCTTTCTTTCTTTGCTCTGAAGCTTTGTTGTGTACGTGGTGCTGAGGTTTGAACTCACGTCCTCATGCATGCCAGGCAAACAACGTCACTGCTGAGCCACCGCTCCAGCCCCGGAAGGAACATCTTTATGAGGGTGAACATGCTTCCAGTGACTGTAGAGGGTAACAGAAACTAAATTTGCCTTTTAAAAAATCTTTTTTCTTACAAACTCCTCTTCTTTGGGCTTCAAATTCCTCTTTCTGTTCTTAGTTAAAGTACATGGAGGTAACTATTTTTACATCATCAGTGGGAATTCTGGGACCCAAAACTAGTTTCTGTAGTTTTTTTCCTGGTGTCTGGGATTGACTGAATGATAAATTTATCTTTTGAAATTAATTGTCCTTCCTGAGAGTCTAGACTCATAGAAGGATGTTCAATGAGTGGCTCCTTAATATGCTCGGGAAAGAAAATAGGACTTGGCTTTATCTCCTGCTTTATCTTGCCAGTTTGGCATGGTTTAAAGACTTAGTTCAGCTCTTTTTAGTCCTTCATTTAAGAAGATCAGGTATTTGGCTTTTGTCTATCTTCTTCCTCACCATAGATCCAGTTAGGATCCACAGTAGGGACTGCAGTTATTCCTACAAGATATTTCTAATCCACAAGTTGTATCTGATCTCTGAATGTTTGAATTGCTTTTTAAAAAAAAACCACCTTCTTTCTTTCTCTAGTGGTTAAAGTCTGCACAAACACCACAGTTATGTATTTCCAAGTTAATGCAAAAGCTTAAGTGTTGAAAATTCTCAATACATTGTTCTGGATCATTTGCAAATTTGCCTACATCTTTCCCGATCTGTTTTACATGCTTAAATGAAAATGGGACATGTATCCATGCAATGCCTAATTCTCCAGCTGCCTTTTGTAAGGGGCACAGTTGTGGTTAGCAGTCTGACCAGAGTATGGTGGGCTGGGATTTATATTAGGAAGGGCTGGGTACAGAGGAGCTGTTTTTTCTTTTTTTATATTTTTCAATAGGATCTCACTAAGTTGCTGAGTCTGGCTTTCAACTTGAAATTATCATTTTGACCCTCTTTGCTTTTGGATGGGGGAGCTGAGGAAGAGTCCTCTCCTAACTCCCCTTACTCTTTGGGTGAGGGGGTTTCTAAAGCTTAGGCACTGTGGAAGGATTCCACTGAGCGGTTGTTCTCAGGAGAAAGCAGGCGTGTACAAGTGGGAGTTCTCCCTATGTCCCTCTTGTGGAACAGGTCCATCCGGCCCAGCGTATGATGGCTTAGGCTGCCATCTAGTGGAGGATACTCTCCATCACTTCGTGTATGTGTGGGCCAGGCACAACTACATAGGAAAACCGGCATTTGACATTTTGAAAGCCTGGGATCAAATTTGTCCCAGTTTTTCAAAATTCGCTTAAGAGGAATGTTCATCAGAATCAACATTTTATTTCCATTTGTGTAGAGAAGTGAGCGACCCTGATGTTCCTAGGTTGGTCACGGCAGGTTCCTCTTATGAAGCGGAGTCCCTGCAGTAGGGGATGATACCTGTGTTGTCCCTAAAGCAGAATAAAAGGGGGTCTTTTGGAGCATCCTCAAAGAGATCTGAGACCTGGTCTATCTGGCCTGTCCAGATGCCTTTTTCCTCTGTTTCTCCTCCCTCCTCTGGCACATAGTTTAGATACCATGGAAGCAACACAGACAGGGAAAGCAAGAACCCATCTGTTCAAGCCTGGTAGTAACAGAGAAGCAAAGAAAGCTGACCTCTGAGCATGAGAGGCAAAGCTCAGGTAGGCCATCTGCCTCTACCTTGGACGTGAATCAGAGTTACCACCGATTTGAGCCTTGAGTGAGGTCCTGCCATGTTCAGCTGGCCTGGAGGTAATGATGTAAGGGTAGCAGAAGAGAAAGACACACGTTCACCCTAATGGTCACTGGGCCTCAGGAACTTAAGATTGCTAACCTTCCAGCCCTGCCAGAGTACCCTGAGCAACTGTCAGCAGACAAGGCCTGAAAAGGAAAACAGACTAACAAGGGAAGCCCAGCTTCTCACCCCTTCTGCCGCAGGCAACTGAACTCCAGTTCAGAGACCTTCCGGTCTCAGAGTGTGCCCTGGCCAGAAGTTTTCAATTACCTTAGGACAAGTCCTCCAGTCACTGGGAAGCTAAGGTGTGGATTAAAAGTTCAGAACAGCAAAGAACTAGGCAGCCAGCATCAAATGCCACCAATCAAGGTCCAGCCACAGAGCTGAGGCAGCCGAGGAGGTCCTCGGTTCCAGGTAGACGCCCCTGGAAGGAATTTGAGTGAAACATGGAGTAGTGAGCAGAAGTTTAAAAGAGCGAGCGAGAAACGAGGCGACATGCTGCATAGGAACTGCACACAGTGCCTCAAGGGGGGACAGCTGTGACATCAATTCAGTGATAAGGGAAGGAGGGTCCTGGTGACCTGGCCTACGAGCCTGAAGGCAAGGTGAGGAAACAGTTCTGTGAGGGGTTGTAACCAGTACTGCTGGAGAGGCTCTGACATGCCAGGCCCGCTATTCCAAAGCTTGCCTGCTTCCAGAAGGTTCCCTGGGATTTTCAACAGTGGTTCTCTCAAGGGACCATGACGACTTTCAGCTTGGGAGGGCCGAGCCTTGCAGCACTCATTCTCCGCACCCTTGCCTGTCCCGAGAAGGTTCCCTGCTGCTTCGGTCTATGAAGCACGGATTTTTCTTACTGTATACATCTAATTGCACATCCTGTCCTTCACCACTCTTTCCCCTACCCACCTGCTTGTGGTTAACTAACCTACCTGAGGTTATCGTCCTCAGAAACCAGGTGCATCATGACAGCCAGGATGCCCTCACCGAGACTCTCCAAGGACAACATCAAGGGTAAATTGTTTAGCAGCAGATTCCCAGAACCTTGCTACTTGCAAAAGGTCCGCTTTCTTTCACTCTGCACCTGTGTTCTCTTAACAGTTACGGCAAGAGATTTGGTGCGAGGGTGACATTTGGTACTAAAATGACCAGATGACTACCATTGGGTGACCAGGTCACCCAGAAAAGGAAAAGGACTTTTAAAAAGCACTTAAAGCCAATTAACATTCCTAGGTTCCAACCCACCCCTACCACCCTTACACATGAATAAAGCTAGCTTCCTTCTTTGTGTGGGGACCCAGCTGAACACTCTCTTGGTCAATGTTGTGTCTCTCTTCTGCTGGAGCAAGAAATCCCAATAAAGAATCTTGTTCAGCCACATTTGAGTCTTTATCCTCATCACCTCCTCCTCCTCCTCCTCCTTCTCCTCCTTTTTTTATTTTTGGTACTGAATATCGATCCCATGATCACAGTGGTTAAGTGGGACACTTAATCACATCCCAGACCATTTTTATTTTTTATTTTGAGATAGGATCTCACGAAGTTGCTTAGGAACTCACAAAGTTGCTGAGGCTAGCCTCGAACTTACAGTCCTCCTGCCTCAGTTTCCCAAGCTGCTAGGATTACAGGATCACCACTCCTGGCTTTACCTGATGGAAAGTACAAGAATCTACCAAGTTAGTAACAAAAACATCCACTAAAACAGATGAGAATTCTATGTTCACGGAAAATAAAATTTATAAGGGGCTATCTTGGTGTGCTCTCCGAGGCTACGTGATTTCACCTCCCTCCTTGGTGACTATTACTTTCCATTACTGTAACAAATAATTGAGATAATCAACTTAGAAAAAGTTTGTTTCAGCTCCTAGTTGTGGAGGTTCCAGTCCAGGTCGGTTGATCCTGTTGCTGTGGGGCCTGTGGTAAGGCAGCACATCGGGGCGTGGAGCACATGGGGGTGCAAAGCTAGTCACCTCATCGCTGGGATGCAAAAGAGAGGAGACTGGTGTCCCATTGTCCTCTTGTGACATGCCCCCAATGACCTATGGCCTCCCACTAGGCTCCACCTCCTGAATTTTCCAGCACTTTCCAATAGTGCCATCTTGAGGACTAAGCCTAGCGGCTTATGGGTCTTTGGGGACATTCCAGATCCAACCTGTACCAATGACTTCTTATCAGGAGGTGTTCTGTTGCCACTGGCATCTTTTTATACCTTTAGTAGGAGAAAGAGGCCATTATTTTCCAGAGAGAGAGAGAGAGGGAGAGGACTTTTTCCTAAGTTTCACTTTATTTAGAAATCAAAGTAGGGCTTTAAAGAGTCCAGAACATTTCATTTGCCTTCCTTCCAGTTAGAGTAGGGAACAGTTGTGTTTACATACACAAATTTCAAATTTTTCTTTCTGCTATTGCATCTTTCAGGCGGGAAATTGAGAAGCCCATGTGATGAGTAGGTCACAATAGAGTGCGGATTCCAAAATTAGTGAGTTTCTATTTGCTGTATTAGTGATGTAAATATCTAGACCCAACTGAGTTTCCACTGGGATATCTATGAATATATTGGGATAATAAATTTCAGGTAATTGCGTAACGATGGAATACCCAGTATACTCTTTGGAAAACAATAACTATATAGAAAGGTCTTTGTGTCTCCCTTACCTTGTCAACAACAAAAGAGTCTGGATGAAAAGTTGATTCTGTCAGCAAAATAGTGATTTTTTTGGACTTTGCTATTTACAGTCATTAAAGAGGAATTTACGTATTGGTGCTGTGTGTCCTGAAAGGCTGTTTTTTCTGGTAAAGTAAACAACATATTCAAGATGGACTGCAGAGACAGGATTCTGAGGCCGGCTGGCCACAGCCCACCATTACTTAGAGCCCTGAGGAGGCTGGGGTACCAGCCTAGGGTATCCAGCTGGGCTGTGGCCTGGTCTCTCCAGCCTGTGGGCTCTGGCTTCTGTTGTAGCATTCTGTTTGTCATTCTGACATCTTTTTTTATTTTTAAATTTTTTATGACAAATTTGAAATTTAACTTGAATCTAAGCTGATGTCATTAAAGTTGACCTCCACTGTAATAACACTAAAATGTCAAGTCATTTCTTCAGGGCCTGAATACGCAGTTCAGCTTGACTAGGTGTGGGTCTGGAAGCCCCGTTGGGGGGTTGGGGACATGGGGTGGCCTCAATACCAGGGCAAAGGCGGTCAGCACTTGTTTCCTTGGCATCTGCCATCTTCACTGAGATGCAGTGGGGCCGAGTGCTCCTTGGCAAGGTGGGGGACTATTCTGGATGGTCTGTTTTTATGTAACCACATGGAAACTTTATTCAGTGCCTTCTAATCAGGTGACAGAACCTCCACTTTAAAATCGCCTGAGAAACGTGCCCAGTGGAGCACTAGGGTGTGTAACAGATTTCTGTGAGTGTGGGTTTTGACAGTGTTTATTTAAACTGAGAACGGCTGCAGTCAAAATCCACCCTCGTGTTTCTCCTTGATTCCTAACAGAGTGGTTAATAGTCTTGTGGTTTGAAGAAAGTACCTTTTCAATTTTGAAATTTAAAAAAAATTGTACTTTCTGTTCACTGCATAGCTCTACGGCTATATTTCTGTATGTATCAACCTAAAAACTGCTGAACCAAAGCCCTGATTTGATGAATTTGTAAAGCAATTTGGTACTTTAAAAGCAATAGAGACTGGAAATATCTTTGGTGGTCATGACTAGGGAAAGGGCATGACATACGAGTTGAGCATCTCTAATCTGAAAATCTAAAACCTGAAATGCTCCAAAATCTGAACTATATTGAGCACCAATAGGATGCTGTGAGCAGAAAATTCCACACCTGACCTTCATATGATGGGTCGCAGTCAGAACACAGGGGTACTGGGCTGGAGAGGTGGTTCAGCAGCAGAGTGCTTGCCTGGCATGTGTGAGGACCCAGGTTTAAATCTCAACACCATGTACACAACTAAGTAGAGGAAAAAAAATACTTCTCTTCCTATCTCTCTTAAAAACACCACCACCACAGGTGCACTAAAATATTGTATGAAATGACCTTCAGAGCCAGGTTCAGTAAATCCCAGCTACTTGGAAGTCTGAGACAGGAGAATTGTAAATTCAAACCCAGGCTGAGCAATTGCAAGACTCGTTCTCAAAATCAAATAAAATGGGGCTGGGGAGGTAGTTAAGTGGTAGAGTACTTGCCTAGTGTCTGCAGGGATGAGGGCATTCAGGCTTTGTTGTATAAAGTGCATATGAAACATAATTTTGTGTTTTGAGTTGAGTCCCATTCCCAGAATATCTCATTATGTACATGAAAATATTCCAAAATCTGAAATACTTTTGGTCCTAAGCATTTTGGATAAGGGATGCCCAACCCATGCATTTAGTGAGTAGCACCCATGGGTGCTGTTAAACATCTTGCAATGTACAGGACACTCCTCATAACAAAGAATTATCTGATCTAAGACCTCTGTGCTGAGGTTGAAATACCTTGAGTTAATTACTTGGGGTTGGTGTCCTGGTTTTGATCCTTGGGAAAGCTGTATGAAGCTATGTGAAGACTTCATGGGAACTCTGCTATTTCTGCTATTTCTTTTGAGTTTGAAATGATTTCAAAAATAAGGAATTATAATAATAACAAAAAATGAAATTAAATCTTAAAAACAAACCAGCCAACGAACCTTACCACTGGGTCCTGGAGAAGCATCTGTGAAGTTGACAGTCATGACGCTGGTGAGGAAATACGCCTGGCTGGGGGGTGGCCCCGTGTGGGGATTACACTAGCTCTGCTTGTGTCCAGCTGCGTGATTTTGAGCAAATCCCTTGAACCTAGTGAGCAGGCCTTTTCACGGTTGCAAAATGGGGACAGTAACTCCTGCCTAACTTGGGTAGCTGTGAGCCATGA
This sequence comes from Aplodontia rufa, assembly GCA_004027875.1. Classification (NCBI taxonomy): domain Eukaryota; kingdom Metazoa; phylum Chordata; class Mammalia; order Rodentia; family Aplodontiidae; genus Aplodontia; species Aplodontia rufa. The sequence goes on along the minus strand of PVKS010008957.1, from coordinate 37,081 downwards.
AGGAAATGAGTTTTGAAGTGTCAAGTTCACAGTTGGTCTCAACATCTTTCTCTTTTCCCTCTGGCATGCATGTGACTTTTTACCAATTTTGTTCTGAGAACAAACATTGTCTGACTTCATCTGAAAGTAGGAAGCATAAATGAATCTTCCAACTTGGGGAATAAATGTTGGTAACCCATCCCCGCCCCGTGTGCTAACCAGACAAATGGTTTTTGTTCCCGAGGCAGAACACATGCCGTTTGCTTTTTCTTGTTCACAGGATGCATATTAAGCATGCACATTGCTATGACATATGTATATACAATGCACATGTGCCAGTCTGCCTGATAGTCACTGCATTTCCTTAAAATAGCTTCTTCAGGGGCTGGAGTGGTGGCCTGGCAGTGACAGTGCTTGCTTAGCATGAGTTAGTACACGGGTTCAAACCCCAGCACCACATACACAGTGAAGTGTTGGAGCAACAAAGGCCATGTGAAAAACTAAAAAAAAATTGATTCTCTCTCTCTCTCTCTCACTCACTGTCCCTCTATCTTAAAAAAAATAGCTTCTTCATTGATTTTCCTACCTTAGGGGTCTGAGGTAGGAGGATCATGGGTTCAATCAAGGTCAGCCTGAGTAACACAGGTACTATCTCAAATTATTTTTATTCCTCCCTCTCTTAAGCAGCCACTTGGGGGCCTCCTGTTTGTTGATTGCTCTTTGAAGTTGTCAAATATCCGTTCTTGGTGACCATTTTAGTTTCTGTGGTTGCCCTCTCTTGATCCACCTCTCCCCCGCCAAGCTGCATACTGTTGGTCCCCACTGGCGTGGATTCTCCATCTATCTATTTGTCATGTTTTTCTCCGTAAATCCTTTTTAAATTCTCCATTGTCTTATAAAGATGCTGAAATTCCACCAGAGGAAACTGTACTTCTTCTGTGATCTCCCAAGAGCCCTTGCCTCAGTCCACCTGTTGGAAATCTGTTCATTCGTAAGTGGAGACGGAGTTTTTACCCTGTGGCAGGCACGTGGGGGCATCCGAATGTTTAAGACAGAAGGGGCATGGCTCCCAAGGAGCTGGCCCATGGCGACGCGGGAATACTATGTGGATAACTCCACATCTCTGTCTCTCCACTTCCAAGTTCAGCTCTGCACACCTAAGGAAATGCCACTTAACTCAAAGAAACTGACACAGTATCCCGGGATGACACTGCGAGAGACTCTTGTAGCAAAGGGCTGCCGGGCCTTATGGCTCTGATGTTTCCCTTCAGGGGGCTTTCCTTGTGGGAGAGGGCAGGGGTGGTCTTTGGACACATACTGCAGATCCCATAGCTCAGAGCTGCTTTTCAACCCAGAGCTCGGCCATCTCCCCTCCATTCACATTAACCCTGTGCCCACATGCAAATATGTCTGAACACACCCTCAGAGCCTCAGAGTGGGACTGTCGCTTTGGCAATAGCTCCCAAGGTGGAGTGACTCTGATCAGAAATTCCACCCAGGCACAGCAGTGTACATAACGCACCATGAGACATGCATGGTAAGGTCTATAGCCGTGTGGCTCGTAATAGGAAAAAACTGGAAACCACGCATACTGCAGTTATGGGCGGCACATGGAGATGTTCCCATCTGCCTAAGGTGGGGCAGGTGGAACAGAGTGGGGAGGTACAGATCCCTGCATCCTATTTCACACGCACTGAGACTGACATCCATTGGAGCAACAGTGGGCAGAGCCCCTGGAGTCCTAATGGGTCAGTCTTGTCACTCTTGCTGAAGGGAATGGCTGATTTGAGTAGAGTCAGATGCTCAGTGGATGTAGTGCCACTTACCTGGACAATTTCACTCAATCCTAACTGCTGGCTGTTTTCCACTGTGGCTTCTGGGAGGACTACTGGCATACCTGTCTTTGTCCCTCTCCTCGCAGTTGCCCACAGGGACTGCTGGGTGGGTGACAATGTCCACATGATTGGTGGCATGAATTTCTAATGGTCATGACCTTCTTCCCTCTCCTTTTGGACCATTGGGTGGTCACAACCTGGCCACGGTACCTGCCTCATGGACTCACCTTCTGTTGGATGCTGATGTGGTTTGAATATGGTTTGTCCCCTCTGAACTCATGTTAAGATTTAAACCCCATTATGCGATATTCAGAGTGGGACAGGTGGAGCCTTTAAAAGGTGATTAGGGTTCTGCCACCATGACCAGATTCATTTGTTCATGAAATCCATGTATTCACGGGTTCATGGGTTTCCTTGATGGTGGGTCTGTTATGAAAGCCACTTTGGCTAGTTCTCTTGTGCACACTTTGTCTCTTGCCATGTGATGCCCTGTGCTGCCTTGGGACTCTGCCAGTAAGAAGGCCATCACCAGACATGGCCCCAGGACTTTGGACCAGAACCATGAGCCAAAATAAATCCTTCGTTATATGTTACCCAGCCTGTGGTTTTGTGTATTAGCAACAGAAAACGGACGAAGTGAAGGCTGGCAATGTCACCTGGCAGCCTGCTTTACCTCTCACACTTAGCAACCTTGTTCCCTGTAGCCTGGCCAGTTGCCAAGATGACATTCCATTTCTACTGATCTTCCTGTTCCTATTTCTGAAATGATACAAGAGTTGGATGAGGAAGAGGGGTGATATTTCTCGGCCCCCCTTGGAGACTCAAGTGGAACTCTACGAGGTAGGCATTCCTCTGAATTTATAGTCAAAGAAATTGAGTATCAAAGAGACTAAGTAATATGCCCCTCAAGTAGAAGACAGGTTGGATTTGAACCCAGATAAGTCTGACCCAGGCCTTGTTGCTCCTAATGGTGTAGTGCTGCAATAGATGCTACCACAGGGAAGCCTGTGTATCTAGGGTCAGCATCTCCTTGGTCTCTCCTGAGGGTACAGCCCTAAGCTGTAGACCTCTTGATATGTGGACCAGAGGCCAACCTCCCGCTCCTTCTCAGCTGGGCCTATCATCAAAGTCCTAGTTCTCCACCTCTCCTGTGGAACTGACACCAGGACCAGGTGCTTTCTCGAGGGGAACTTATCTACTAAAAATACGAGCTTACTTCAGGCAGGCCTCATAACTTAAAAAAACAAGCTGCAAATTATAAAACGAACTCAAGCCAACTTCAGTGGTTGGAGTGACTGGTTTGAAGGCTAGTGGCTATCCTGAGTCTAAATGCTGCAGGGGCTGTCCAGGGCTGGAAGCTGAGGACAGACAGAGCTCCCCACAGGGAATCAGCAGGGGTTCTCTCTGCCCCATCTTGGCTCTCCTTTCCCTGTCAACCCTATGGGTGGGAGTTGGCTGCTCTGCACCTCCCAAGTCCATGTTACTGAGTCCATGTTACCGCGAAGTCTAAATTTCTAAGAGAAGATATTTGTCCCACTTCGTGTCAGATGTCCATCCTGCTCAATAGCTGTGGTTAGAAGTGTGTGTGTGTGTGTGTGTGTGTGTGTGTGTGTGTGTGTTGGATCAGGAGGCAAAATGTTGTCAGGAACCCTGACTCCTGCTGGAAGAAATAGGTGCTCTCACGAGATGGGCTGGTACCTTAGAGTGTCTCTTGCCAATGTGGCATTGCAAAACAGACATGGAGCAAGCATGCAGGTGTGTGCACATAGACACGCATCTGGTTAAGAGGCGTGTGCTGCGACCCCACATCTGATTTCAGTGCGGGGAACCTCACCCTGTGTCGTTTGGGGTCAGAACACTGGAGTTATTGTTGCTTTGCTCTCATTCTTTATTCCATGTACCAATCTCTCATCAGGTTTGTCACTTGGAAATGCCTTTGGATCCACTTTTTTCTCTACATCCAATCCCTACTGCTACTGTCTCAACAGACCTTAAACCTTAGTCCCTTCTCCTCTAAGTGACTACAATTTCCTGGCTGGCTCTCTCCTCCAGCCATTGTGTCTCTACCCAGTGGCTCCGCAGCTCAAGTGGCTCAGCTTCCTGTAGCCTCGTGTCTTCCCTTCCTCAGGCAGAGTGATTCCTCTTTCTGAATCTCCTCCTCTTCCCCTTCCAGACTTACTCCATCTCCTAGGTAATTTATCAATTCTGACTTAACAGAGCTCTCTATACTTACGCCTTAAGCATAAGCCAAATGGACCATGAGGAATCCATGTCTGGGGCTTTTCTACATCCCTCAATGCATCCAGTTTCTAGAATGACTGACGCAAAACAGTTAGTAGTTATTGTTTACTTGCTCTTTCAAATGCAGTGGAAGAACTTTGTAGTTAAGATCCCAGGGCAGCCCTAAGGTAGATGCATACTTATTCTAGTTCATGGATGAGGAAACAGAAGTGTAGAGACATTACTTACATGGGGTCTCACCACCAGGAAGAGGCACGGAAGACAAAGGAATGAAAGACTTTTCAGGTCATCCATAACTAGGGGCTACCTTGTGAACCCGCCCTTATTCACGAGAAGCCCCTGTGAACCAGGACTTGTGGCACAGCCCTGTTCCAGGGCACACGCGCTATGTACTGGACCATGATCCTTCCATAGTTTTCCATCTTCCCTAACACTTACCTCCTCCTCTTGGGTATATTCTAATCCACAGACCTCTGTGAGTTCTCTTGGATTCACGCCATTCTCTTGCTCCCATAGCCAGCGAAGCACTTCGTCTTTCTCCAGGTGTCCTACAGGCTGGACTCCTGAACTAAGAAGTGACACTCCCAGGCAGGGACTCCTGCTCAAGCTGGCCATATGTGTCTACTTCAAACTGCTCACTCATCCCCAGACACACTCAGAACTTGATCATACACCCTACATGTGCTGTACATATCACATGTATGCACATAAATGAAATGCTCTTTTAAAACACAAAGAGCCATGGTGACTTGGTCTTAACACTTGGGAGGCTGAGGTGGGAGAATCATTTGAGCCCAGGAATTAGAGACTAGCCTGGGCAACACAGGGAGACCCTGTCTCTACAAACAAGCACACAAAACCAAGTACATTGTCATTACAGTGTCTAAGACAGATGAAGTCACATGAATTCACTAGGTAACTGGTAGGAGCGCTAATGAAACGCTTTAACAATATGTAACGGACACATGTATGAGCAGTACTCCCAAAGAAAACAAAGAAAGCTTCTGGCTGATGGGAAGCCTCAAGTTAGCGCTGCTGATGTTTCTAGAAAGCTTGTCATGCTGGTAGGATTACTTCTAGGAAGTCATTTTTTCTATGGAACCAGCTTTTCACAGAAGTCCTGCTGCCTCGGGGAGGTGTAGCCACGTGTCCCAAGGTTCTGTTGTGTCATGCTGTGGTCAGCACAGATACCATTAGTCTGAGGCCAGCTGACCACAAAGCCCCCAACACCTGCAAATCCAGTTCTGTTGGTGTCGACAGTTCTTGTGATCTGATTTCAAGACAGAAAGACGCCAACTTTGCCATAACCGCTATGGTGGCAATGGTCCCCAGCTAAAGAACAGTCAGACACATTACAGAGAGTTCTCCTCTCTCCTCAGATTCTTTAGACTTTGAGCAAAAGCACCAACATCCATCTCCCTCCCCACATAGGTATCTATACAAGCAGCACACAAAGGCCTCCCTGAGGTATTAAGTAAGGGCTACAGAAAGACTGGAAAGTGAGGATTTTATTGTTATCAGAGGGAGGGGAGCCTCTGTCCATAGAGGTTCTGGATGGATGCTCAGAAAATACCACCAAACCAAACCAGCCTGCTCTATCATCAATTATTGCTTTCCCTACCAAGTGACAGCTGGTAAACACTAGATGAGCCGTGAGGCATCTGTCCACTCCGGATGCATGCAGCGCTCCCTGCTGCCTGCTCCATTTGTTGGTAATAGTGAACATCTGCATGAGCTGGGCCAGCTTCTTCCATGTGGTCTCACCAAACATGCCTCCTCCAGTGATCCAGGCAAAGTGGTTGCTCTGTGTGGCTTCTGATTTGCACCCTGTGCCACTGGCACGTGGGTAAGAGGCAGAACCCCTACAGATATTCTCCATTGAGTTCAGACCACATTCGTCAGGGGATATCTTGACCATGACTGTGGATTAGGTCCTGAGGAGTTTCCAAACTCAGAACTTTATCCTGCATGTAGGAAGCGTCCACCTTCTGCTTCTGAGCCCTTATCTCTTTTCCAGTTGCTGCTGTATTTATAGCCGGGACTTAGTATCTAAGACACGCTTTAATCTAGAAAGCAAGTAGGAGCTTTTATAATAAGTCAGTTGTCCCTTACTATCTATCCTCAGGGGATTTGTTCCAGGAACCACTATGGATGCACAAATCTGTGCTCAAGTTCTTAATATAAAACGGCACAGTGTTTGCATAGAACCTACACACAAGCTCCTGTATTCTTTAACCCATCTCTAGATGACGTATAATACCTACTACTACAATGTTAATGTAGTTGTTGCACTGTATTGTTTAACAGTCACAAGAAAAGTCTGTACATGCTTAGGACAAACAAGATTTTTTTCCAAATATTTTTGATCTGAGGTTGGCTACATCCATGGATATGGAACCTGCAGAGGTGGAGGGATATATTATTCAGAGGAGATCCTGTTCCTAAAGATATAAGTACGGCTCACTTTGCTAAAAAATGTATTTTGCACTTTTTATAAACTTGACTTTTACTGTGTATTTCATTTTCATTCTTAGAACCATGAGACCAAAATATAGACCAACTTTCCTCAGCCCCTTTAAAAAATCCTATGACTGGGCTGGAGTGGTAGCTCAGTGGTTATGGTGCTTGCCTGGCATGCACGAGGACCTGAGTTCAAACCCCAGCCACATACTCAATGAAGTCTTGGAACAACAAAAGCCACATGAAAAACTAAATAAAATTGATTCTCTCTTTCTCTCTCTCACTGTCCCTCTCTTAAAAAAAATCCTATGACTGCTTTTGTTAAATATAGAAAAATTTCTCCCTATCCTCCTGCCCCCAGTCAATCCTGTTACATATAAAAGGCTATTCCTATGGGAAAATACGTATTTTTCTACTGAGAGCTACAGGTTAACATTTTTTGAAAATTATTTTATTTTAGCCAGTGAATATTCTAAATGATAAAATGTCAATGTCAGGATGTAGCTCAGTGGTGAAAGCGGTTGCCTAGATTGCACAAGGCCCTGGGTTCAATCACCAGCACTGGAAAAAGAATAAATACAAAAATTTCCAAGTTTTGGAAATAAGAGATACATTGAAGGGCTTGAGATGATGGGTGAAGGTAAGGAAGGAGGGAGTTACCGGTGACTACTCCCTGCTGGGTAGCAGGACAGTGTACATAAAACAATCTGTCAACACACGTTGGTCCTTTCAGTTCCACAACGCAGAGACAGCATCGAAGCAACGTGGCCAGACACTTAGCTGCCTGAGGCTTCCCGAGTCCTAAAGCATCATGGGCAGCTCCGTCCAAAGTCATCTCTGAAGGTCTAGGAAATGGCTCTTCTTCGCCAATGGTTTTCACCTCAGGAGAGGCGAACTTCTAGCAGTATTTCTCCCTTGCTGACTGATGGCACTGAAACTGATGTCAAGACCCCAGCCTGAAGCCCTCCTTCAAGAAGTCGCACAAACTGCACAGTTCTGAGGCTGACTGTGATGGACGGTGCAGCCCCCACCCTGCCCCAAGCCCTAGAGGTGGGGCTGTCAGGCAGGCGGAAGGCTTCACTGTGTATCCCCACGGGCATGCCACTTTATCCAAAGCTCTAGATTCAAGCTGGGTCCTCTGAATTTGGGGAACATCCAGTGTGAGTCTCTGCTGGGCAGACCTGCACCTGCAAGACTTCGGTGGCCTTTTCTGCCACAGAATTCTCCTTTACATCTTTCTTAAGATTCCAAATGCATAATTTTATCTAAGTTACAAAAAGTAGCTCTGTATTATCATGGCTTTGGGCATGTTGGAATCCATTCAGGTGGTTTAATTAACACAAAAGCAACCTGCTGTTAAAGGCCTAAAGTTTGCTCTGCCTGCCTCTGGGACGAAAGCTGCAGGGAAAGTCTCCTAGAGCTTGCCATTTGATGCTTTTAGGGGAGAAAGTTCACATCTGGACTTTGGTTTTCAAGTAACTCTGTATTATCAAGGAAGTAGGAATCTGAGGTGCCATCCACTAGCACCACTGCTGGGTGCTGGTGAATGACATTATTGACGCAGACTGGAAAAAATGCACCAGGGCCACATCTACCAGGGCTAGGTGACTGGCCTGTGATGGTCAGCTGAAGGTGAGATCATGTTTTTACGTCTCTTGCTAGTCTAACATGGCAGATCCACTCCACTGCAGCTCCCAGGAATGAACTGTTCAGAGGGTAACAGATCTGGGCCCTACTATGATCTTCATAGTCGCACAGGTGAACAGGACTTGATCCTGAGATCAAAAGCTGTGCTGTTAGAGTGGTGGCTCAGTGGTTGGAGTGCTTGCCTGGCATGTATGCAGACCCGGGTTTGATCCACAGAATCACATACACAACTGTCAGAAAAACAGAAAACAGATGAAAAAAATTAAAAAATGTTGGGCTAGAGGGTGGCTCAGCAGTACAGTGCTTGCCTGGCATGCGTGAATGCCTGGGTTCAAATCCCAGCACTACATACACAACTGAGTGTCGGAGAAACAGAAACTAGATTAAAAAAATAAAATTGATACTATTTTTAAAAAATAAAATTCTTTCTCTCCTCTAAAATATAGTTGTACTGTCAATAGCATGGCAGAATCATCTGAGTGCATTATCACTAAATCTACACCCATATGGACGTCACCAGCATGTATGACTTCTAAGGTGAGGGTGACGACGGTGTGGGCCCAGAGCTGCTCATGCTTGGCTCACAACTGTGAAAATTAAAATAAGGGTGGCACCATGACAGCCATGGTAGGAACTGTTAATATTTAAAACGGAACACATGAATCCTGAATTCACCTAACACTGAACACAACTGGAAATGAGAAATCACTAACAGGGTCCAGTTCTGCATAAGCCCCCTTGAAGTCAAGGAAGTTATTTGATATGGTCCTCTACATGTTTGGGACGAATGTGTTTTCCATGATAAAGGTGTACAAATGGTATTCTATTATCTGTAACAGGCTCAAGGAGCAGTGGTTCCTCCAACTGGCTAAACACTGGAAACACTGGGAGATCTTCAAGAATATTTATTAACAGTGTCTCACCCCTCATTTGCTGAGTCAGAAGCAGCAGGGAAGGAAGTGCTGAGAGTTTTCTGTTTAACAACGCTCCATTTCTCCAGATGATTCTGATGATCGGCCAGATCTGGGGCCCTGCTACAAGCAACAATTCCCAGACTTCCTTAAGGGGGCTTGGACCACACTTCTGTGGCGGATTCTGAGGTACAGCGGGTGGGGGTGGGGGTGGGGGGCTTGTCGCCAATCCTCACACCACACTGAGTGGCCGGCTGTAAAGTACTCCTTCCCTGGGTGCGTATCCACGCTCCTGCCACCTCTGTTGTTGCATCGGGCTCAGGTGTAAGTTACAGGGTCATCCCGTGCCTCATCACCCTGACCTATTCCCCACTGCCCCTTAAATCCCCACATGTGCTTGGATGTGCCTTCACAAAGGGAGTGTTCAACTCAAGGTGGGACCCTGCCATGGGTCTCCTCTTCTTCGGGACTTGCCTCAGCAGGAAGTGAATGTGCATGTTGTAATGGGGTTCTTTCGGTACAAAAGAATAGGGAGACACTTTGGTTTATTGTCAAGGACCAAGAACACAAGTCTTCTATAGAAATGATGACAAGCTACAAGAAGGGATGGGACAGAGAGGAGACACAATAATACATAGCATTATTCCGAGTGACCTCCAGCTCTTCATTCTAACACTTGAACCAAGAAGGGACAGCCATCCTTTTTCATTAAGGCTGTAACAAAATGGAAACGTGACTCAGTTTATCAGCTCCTGAAGGGCAGGCAAAGCAAGAGGCTACTCCCAGCCTGTGTTGGAAGCCCCCAGCCTGCACAGAGAATGGATGCTGATGGTGGTCCACGGCCCATTGGTGGTTGGTTTCCAGCTCCCTAGGTCCTTGGCTTCTCTTGATTCTCAATGACAAGCTTGTCAGTTGAATAGAGTTGGCCAATAAGGACCTAAAGCAAAGAAAACACAGAGGTTAAGAACCAGGGAACTCTCTCAGCTCTGAACCATCAGAAAAACCCAATCGTAACATTTAAATGCAAGCTTATTTGCCTCTGCATGGAATGGCAGGACTGTTCTCTTCAGGAAACTGCATTGCGGAGCAGAGCTAATCACTAGAAGCGTCTGCTAGTTCCTTGTACCATCCACCTCCTCCTATCCATCTCAGATTCCTCTAATAACAACCATGTGGCCTCGGAAGGGCCCAGTGATCCGCATCTTCTGCTTTTGATACTCTGGAACAAAGGGTGGAGCCTCAGAAAGACCCTGTAATGGTGTGGATGAAGGGTGTCTCCCAGTCATTCCTTTTTTCTGGAAGGGCACCAGTGCCCAGCCTTGGTTTCCAGGGCCGACTTGGTAAGTCCATCCACCAGGCACCCTGGTTGCTGACTGGAGGCGGAGCCATCCACCTGTGCCCACAGGCTGCCCCACCCGATGGAACTTCCTTCCTTTAGCACTGCTTTGTCCACCTGGAAAGGCTTTCAGCACATAGCTGATGTGGGTAGAAAAGGTGGAGAATTACAGGAAACACAAACGAGGCTTAGCTGCTGACTCTGGCGGGTCAAGGAGTGCAGTCTGTGTTCACGCACCTCCTGTCTCCTGTCTTTCCTGTCTCTTTCTGTTAAGTGTCCTTTCCAATTAAGTGTCTGTTAGACAAATGCTCCCACTGTCTCAGATGGCTGCCTCAACCACAACCCAGGGCTACAGCCTGTACTTCCCTGGAACATTTTTTTTCTAGAGGGAGTTCCAGAGTGGTGTTTTTTTTAGGAGTAAGTAGAGTTGGTGAAGAAAGGGAGCATTAGGAAATCCATCTGGATTCAGAGCAGGGGAGCCTCTCTATGGTCTATATTGGGCAAGCAAGTTCTCTTTAAAAAAGCCAGTGAGAGAAAGCTCCCAAAGCCCCAGAATCCAGACTCCTTTGTGGTATTCCCCAGAGAAGGGAACCATCAGGATGTGCTTGGCTGACTTTACCATCCAGTTGTCAAGGCTCGAGCAGCAGGCAGAATCTATGAAATGGCACAAGGAGGAACTCTTTAAAGAGACGTTCTAAAGTGGACTGGAAAAGACTGGGGATCCAGCATGCCTAGAATGTGTGAGCCCTGGATTCAACCTTAGCACCCCTCCTCCCACACTGTAATTCCAGGCAGGAGCCTACATGTTCAAGGCCTGCTAGGGACACAGCACAGTGGGAGAGTGTTTCCCTGGCATGAGCAAAGCCCTGTGCTCAGTTCCAAGCAGGATTAAAAACAAACAAACAAAAAAGGTAATGGGTTGTCTCAGGAAGCAGTAAATTCTGCCCTTGTGAGGAGCAGCAAGTAAGGATCCAGAAAGTTGCCATGCCAGACAGGGCTTGAACCGGCTGAGTTCTTTCCAGGTCTCAGCTTCTGACTAAAGGCCTCGTGCATTCCTCCAGTAAGAGCCATGTGGCCTCTGCATGGCCCAGTGATCCACATCTTCTGCTTCTGACACACTGATGGAGCCTCAGAAAGACCCTGTTATGGTTTGGATGAGAGGTGTCCCCCAAAAGCTCATGGGAGACAACATAAAAAACTCAGAGGAGAAACGACTGGGTCATGAGAGTCTTAATCCAATCAGCGAGTTCATCCCCTGATAGGGATTAACTGGTGGGTACAGTGTGGCTGGAGGAGGTGCATCATCGGGAGCGTGCCTTTGGGGGTACATATTTTGTATCCAGTGATAGAGTCTCTCTCTGCTTCCTGGAGCCACACCTTGAGTTGTGTCCCTCCGCCACACCCTTCTGCCATGATGTTCAGCCTCACCCTGGGCCCTAAGGCATGGAGCCAGCCTTCTGTGGACTAAGACCTCTAAAATTGTGAGCCCCAAAATAAACCTTTCCTCCCTAAAATTGTTTTTGTCAGGTCCTTGGGTCACAGTAGCAATAAAGCTAAGGGGGACAGCCAGGACAACTGGGCTGTAGTGTGGCTTTGCTACTTGGCAGGTGACACTCTCCATTCCTTCTCATCTCAGCTCCTCATCTGTACTCAGAGGCCTGAATAGTCCCAGGTGATCTCTACAGTTTCCTGCTGCTCCAACAGTCTTTGGATGCTCAAGAAAACGGACACACATCAAGAGAAAGATGTGAGTTCCTGAGCCCGTATGGTACCTCTGGGATGTGAGTCTGTGAGTCTGTGCAGTGTCTCCATGGTGTAAGGTCCCTGAGCAGCAGGTGGACTCCGGTCTTGGGGTGATCATTGCAGACATGGAGAGGAGAGCGATCGTCTGGACCATCTCTGTGGTCCATAGACATGGCTTATATGAGATATGTTCAAGTTCATGCCTGTCTTCCTCTCCACCGCCCCCACTGCTTCAGAAGCCCCTCAAGGGCAGGGCTGATAAACTATGCACATCTTGTTGCTGACCTCACAGTCCTGGCAGACAACAGTGCTTAGCAGACCACTGAAGGGTGTGTGAGAGAAGGAACCTAAGCCCAAGGACAACAAGAGGCTATGCAGCAGGGACAGATGGAGAGGCAACAGTGGTCAATTTCAGGACACAACAGGGCTAGAGGAATAGAGAGGTGGGAGTCAGCCAGAGGGAGCAAGGTACGACTTCTCAGAGGAGGCTGCTGTTACTCTGGACCTCAGAAGAACAAGTTCAGCAGCTGAGCGGCTGGAGCTGGAGGTGGGGTGAAAAGCGCCTCCAGAGAGAGGGCAGCTCGTGTGTGGAAGCACGTCACGCATTTGGACCTGGAGACTGTCAACCATAGTAATGGGCCTTGAGTGTAGATGTGGAGGGATGGGGTAGGGGAAGGCAGAGAGGAGGGAATAAAAAAGGTGGTCTTGGGGATGCCAAACGGTTATGGTATGGAGATGGGTGTTCCTCAAACCTCCTGTGGCAATGCAGGAATATTCAGAGGTGAAATGATAATCGGTCCATCTTAGTGTGAATGGATACTCTGGGTGGTGAGTGGGGCAGGTAGGGCGTGGCTGGAGGAGGCAGGTCACTGGGTGTGCCCTGGAAGGGGGCATCTCCCCTGCAGCTCCTCCCCTGATGCTTCCTGGCTGCCAGGAATGGAGCGGCACTCCTCCACCACGCCCTTCTACCATGATGTTCTGTCTCACCTTGGGCCCAGGGCAATGGACTTGCTCAACCATGGATGCAGATTCTGTAACAATGAGTTAAAATAAACTTTTCCTTCTTTAAGTTCTTGTTGGGTATTTTTGTCACAACAATGAAAAGCTGATTGACAAACAAACCCATCTTGAGGGAGATGAGAGGAACAACTAAGTCAAAAGACTACATTATGTCAGCATGCAGGAGAACAAGAGCAGGAGAGGCTGGGGTCCCACTCAGAGCCCAGCAAAAACGTAGGTGAGATGATTCCAGCCTGAGCCGAGGAAGGGGCAGCAGGCGTAGAAGGTGCAGGCCAGGGAACTGTGGTGGAGACAGAAGGGGGATCCAACAGCAGAACAAGGCCCACAGGTGCAGAAATGCTAGGCATTATACCCGCATTTTCTGGAGAGGAATGGAGGTCCAGGAAGTCAGAGCCTAGTTACGCCACATCTTCTGATCTCTGTCCAGTGCTTTCTCTAAAATGCTGTGCCTCTGTCAGTTCCCTCAAGAATGCTGAGTTATTTACAGCAAGAAGTACATCACCGTAACACAGTTTCAGTTACAGCAAAAACTGAGCCTGTACTATTAAAATCTGTGCTAATCACACTAGATAATGTGGCCTGCCTTATACCCATCTCTCCCTTTCTTTACTTGAGGTCAATGTGTGTATCCAGAAGTCTATAGCGTCCAGCTTCCCTTACAGCGAGAGGAACGATGAGTGACATCATCGATGGGGGATATGATAAACACACATCATGAAAACACTACCTTCCACTTTGCCTCCTTTCTCACTGGAATATGAATCAGGTGGCTGGAATACCAGCAGCCACCTAGCACTGTGAGTTAAGTTTGATGTGGGAGTCATACACAGAAGATGGGGGACAGCAGGAGGTGCCTGGATTCTTCATGATCATGAAGCCACCATGCTGGCTCTGGACACCTAACTTCCAGCTTGCTTGTATGTAAGAGAAAAATAAACCTCTGATTTTTAAAGCTACTGTTATTTGGGTTACTTGTTACACCCAGCTAAACCAACTCCTGATTGACTGGAATGCATACTGTGAATTTTAATTTTAGAGCATATGACTAATGAAAATAAAGGTCAGAGCCAAAGAGGAGGTTACCTGTTAACTTTGACAAATGGAAACAATGTCCTTATAACCTGGGAGGTGCCATTAGCAGATAACATCGATGTTTCCAAAGCTTTAAAAAATGATATAGGGACTTTATGAGGATTTTATTTTTCTCCCTAAATACTTAATTGCTTTATGGGACACAGCTATTAATATTTTGGTATTCTTCTGGCTAGACTGTTAATTTGTATATATGTTTAAAAGGTGTGTGTGTGAAAACATGTAATATTTAAATCTGTAATTATGTCATCACTTGCTTTTTCTATTTAATTTCATATGATCCTCATGCCATTAGCTTCTTTGAAAAGATATTTTCAATAACTATATACTACTCTGTTGGAAAAATGCATCATTCTCTCCACTTAATGTATGTATTTTAGTGCATCTAATTTTTTCTTTTATATAAAAGGTTTCTAGAAGTGGAATTACTAGGTAAACAGGATTGAAGACTTTTAGGACCTTCAAAATTGCTTACCAAAGAGATTTACTTGTTTGTCCATCTGATGCTCCTGGTGGCCTGTCAGAAGCCTTTGTGTCCTGTGACAGAACAAACTTGTCTGTACCTACACACCATGCTGGATGGACCTGGGTATGCTCATGGCCTCCCTCTGTGCATTGGCTAGAGTGGTAACCCAGGTCTGCTGCTGTGTGGCCCTCTGCTGTGTTCCCCCCAAAACCCCGTTAAGATATTGAACCTGACACTTACTTCTCAAAGTCCACCCACCTAGAGGAGTGGCCTCTGCAGGAAATGCAAACCTGCAAGAGATGTCTGTGTGTGGGGGTGACCTAGGGTCCATCAACCTCCAAAGAAAATCCTGCAGAACAAAGGACTGGGGGACAACCCGAAGAGTCCAGTTTCAGGAAACTGGAAATCCAAACAGACCATTTTCATAGTCCACCCTGAGTGAAGTATGAATTCGATTTTTAAAAATCCATTCATTTTTGTCTGCATTTATTTATTTTTGCACTGTTGGGGATAGAACCTAGGTACCTGCATCGCCAGGCAAGTGTTCTGCCACCAATGTACATTCCTGCCCTTAAAATGTCCACCCAGATATAGAAATTTTACAGCCTTTGCAGGAAAAAAAAAAGAAAAAATAAAAAAGAAAGCTCGCCCGCCTGTGGTGCTAGCGGTTGAAACCTCCCTGGTCCCCTCTGCAGAAGGACTCTTCCTCCCTAGAACACTGCACACAGGAGGCCATTCACACGGTGCTCATAGGGCACCTATGCTGCCCCGAGCTGAGCCTGTCTCAGCCCCCGAATGCATATGAGTGACTGACGGGAGGAGATGAGGGCGCGCATCAGCGCCCTCACTGGCCTTCATAGCAGTATCTAGGATGGTGCATCTGCACACAGAAGGTGCACAGCACTCACAGCCACTAGCTGCATAGTGACAACTTGGTCAAAGATGGACTGCACGTATGATGGTGGTCCCAAAAGCTAATATCACCTAGCGACATTGTAGTTGTTTCAAATGTGTGTAAATACATTCTATGATATTCCCACAGTGACAATATTGGCTAAAAATGCATTTCTCAGGACAGACATCCCCTTGTTATTAAGTGATGTCTGACTATTCGATAACTAAAAATATGAGTGTCATGGACACCACGGTTATGAGGCTCTGCGCCTACTACTTCTAAAACCCAGACTGCAGAGTCTTTGGTGGTCAGCGCCTGGTGGAAATGTGGAAATGAATGCAGAATGCAAGTCAATAAAAATAACAACAGGCCATTTGTTGCAACTAGAGTGCTGATGACAGACAAATCAACTGATTTAAAATTGGCTGAGCAGAGTTTTTAAGGTCATAATTCAGGGCTTCATGGGATTAACCAAGAGTAATTATAGAAGAGGTAAGGGAAACATTCAGTTCACACAGGGAGGAAAAAAATAAAAGTTAGCTCAACGAATGCTACAAGAGTTGAGGTCGTAAATGTTTGTGTAGCAGTTCTGTTGCATTTATATGGCCTGTAAAATGTGTCAGCACACATCAGGAGGCCAGCTGGGATCAACGCTGCAGTGCTAATGACGGAGCATGCTGCCTCCAAGCTGCAGGTGAGAGGGTCTGGTCAATGGAAGGGAGGAAGAGCAATTAACAGCTTCAATTTACAGTCCCTCCAGAATCCCAAACTGACTTAGCCGGCCACATCAGACTATTACCACGCATAAATTGGTCATTAAAGCTGATCACACTTTTATTCTATAAACTTTAGGAGCTGACATTAGAGTCCATTAGAAAAATGCACAGATTATTCAACTGTAAGTAGATGAGATGACTGCATGACCCCACCCCCCAAAAATTATGAGCTCTGAGATTCATTAGATAAAGATCCTGCTGGGGAGGAAGGAACAGGAGGATTCAAGAAAAAAAAAATCGAGCCCAATGTTTTAAGTCTTCAGTGTCAACTCTTCTGAAGCAACATGTACTCACTTGATCTCCATATCTATATGTCTCTGTGATCTGAGAGTCAGAGGGCTGGGCTAATCACAGGGGTGGGGTGGTGGGGGGAGGCCTGAGAGGGAAATGGAGCCTGCAGTGCGCTGGAATCTTAATCTTTCTTCTACTGCTCTCTGCTCATTTCATAAGCTGGGTTTGAAAATCAAATGAGATACTAGATGCAAAGAGAATTTATCAACTTGGTCAGCTACAGGGGCCCAAATAAGTGAAATGTCTTAAAGATGCTGGAGGGTTAAATAAGAACAGCGCTAGGCATACAGCTCAAGAGATGTTATTTATGTGCTCAGCGTGCTCAGCACTGGGCTCAAGAACAGACCTTGAGAATCCCAAAGGCTCCTTGCCCTCCAGCGTCTGTCACAGTGAAGCCTCCACTGTAGAGAGGCAATGTCAGCAGTGATGAAAACCACCACCTCGAGCTTTTAGATGGGACTTGAAGGAAGACTGCTGAGTGGATCTTATTTTTGCTGTGGGCCGCTGCTTCTAGGTGCTCAGAGCAGTCTGCAAATGAGGAGTAGCGGCACTGCACTGGAAAGTTACAGGAGAGATGAGGACTTCTGGTTTTGCTGGTAAAGCCACAGGGGCTGGTAAAACCAATGAGGTGGGATGCTTCCTGGCCACTTGGGGAGAGTGCCAGACATGGACTCTGGCACCCTTACTATTTTTTTTTTTTTAATTTAAGAGAAAGGGACTGTGAGAGAATGAGAAAATCAATTTTGTTTAGTTTTTCATTTTTGTTGCTCCGACACTTCATTGTGCTGGGGTTTGAACCAGTGTCCTTGCGCATGCCAGGCAAGCGCTGTAACCACCGAGCTGCCACTCCAGACCTGGAGTCATTACTATTAATGATATGAAAACTGTGACATTCCACATGCATTTACTATTTACCAGGCACTATTCTAAGTGCTTAACTAATTTAAGTATTTATTTTAGCCCTGCAATAGCTTTATAAGGAAGGTACTTTTATTATTAATTTACAGCCTTACTTTGCTCTAATTCCCATTGTTTGGAAGGCATATCGTTGCTGTGGCAAGCATGGCTTTCCAAGCCACCTGTTAGAAGCCAGAATCTCAGTGAATCACACTGGGCATATAGTGAAAAAAGACAATAGCAAGGGTCACAGCAACAAAACCACACTTTAATAAGAAATTTCAGTGATTTTCAGGAAGAGACTAGAAAACTTTGATATTGAACATTTTAATGAAATGAAAGATATACCATGTTCAGGCAAAGACTACATTGAATGAAATAAACATCAATTTTTGCAAATTAACTATCTCTCTTTTTTCAGTGCTTGTGAATGTTAGGCAAGAGCTCTATCACTGAGTTATAACTCCAGCCTTTAATGTATCATTACCAAAATGATAAATAAAAAACCCAACAGGATTTTTTGAAATATTTGACAAATGACTTTAAAGCTTTTTGAATGAAGAAAAGTTAAGAATAAGAAAGAAAATTTTGAAGAGAAAAATCTTAAAGCCTTTTTCAGGTACAATTAAAACAGTGTGGCACTGGCCCAAGGCATGAGAAGTTGAGTGGGAGGGATTTCAAGTGCACTTTGTCATGCAGAAGTAGCTGACACGTGGAATGATGCTCCTAAATAGACTACAATACCTAGAATATTTATTTGAAGACTCCTATTGTTTGTTACATAAATAGTATATCCTGCTTTACTGTATACATGCTCATTCTAATAGAAAACTGCTTCCCGAGTCAGTAAGGAACCCCGGTTCTCCAGGGAGATGCACTGCTTGTCCTGTGCCTCTGAGGACCTCACACAGTCAGCTTCAGAAGCATACTTTAAGTATCTTCCTTTCCCAGGACAGCTACACATGATAGGAGCTTTGGAAGGAAAACAATAACAACAACAAAGAAGCAAAACCTCTGAATGACCAATATGACTTAAAAAAAAATGAATGCTTTATGGTAGAATTCCAGCTTGTGGCCTGTCAGATGCATGTTGGGCCACCTGCCCCCATCCGCCTGCACTGTGGACAGACAGCACGGCATCTGTGTCCCTCCTCTGGCTTTTGACAACATCAGACAGCTTCTTCAGCTGTCAGCAATTCACACAGCAATTCCCTCTGGTGAGATCCCATTGTGGAGGTCAACCCTACAAAAGCTATTTTCACATAATCACTTTTAATCACTTTCTGTTAATTTTCTAAAGAAGCAAATTGAAATAGGGATAAATGGAATTATAAACAATTTTCTCAGTCTTTTCTGTATAGCAGCAAAGAGGTATTGTGACACACAAACATGAATACAGGTCACATGTTGCTCCTTTAAAAATAGTTCAAAGGTCACATGACCAAGTTTTCTTCTTCTAGAATCTAGCAGCCTTGCTTTTCAAAACATTTACCTATAATAACATGATTAGTTTTCATTCTGTCATTTAATGCAACAAAAGAATGCTTGATCAAAATGGATCCTTGAAAATTCAACCACTCTTTCATCTTATTTCTCTCTTGTCCCTATCAGCAAGTGAAACACATTATTAGCATCATTATCTCTCAGACAGATAGAGTCTAAGTTGTCCAGGTTGGCCTCAAATTTGCTATCCTCCTGCCTCAGTCTTTAGAGTAGCTGGATGGGCAGTGCGTGCCTCTGCACCTAAGATACTGAATATTCTTAATATGGAGGGGGATGGCAGAGACTCTATTTCTTATTTCCTGTGTTTTTACTGACAGAGTGATGAACAAATTCATATTATATCATATTGTCCGTATATCATATTATGCAGTTGCCCTCATCCACTGTTGTCAGCTTTCTGGGTCATGTTACTCTTATGCATGTCTGAAATTCAGTTCAAACAATAAGCTCACCATGCCTGTGATGGATTCTTTTGTACCCTATGCCATACCAGTAAATAAGTAAACCATTTTAATGAATCTCAGGGAAGTGCAGCCTCCAAGGTACCTTAAGTTGAGGGCAGCTGGTGGGGGTCGCATTCCAACAAGAGCACCGTTCCCTCCACAGAAGTGAGTTCATTTGAATGGACACACATGAAAGGCAGAGGTGCCCAACAAGGTCCACGCACCACAACCACAGGGTGAGCTTTTCAGGACATGCCTGGCTGAAGCCCCACTGTGAAGTCTCTCCTTAGGGAGGTCATGGGGCGACCTGGGCAGGAGGCCCAGGCAAGTCATTGCTCCCTTCTCCTAACTGGCATTCCTGGATGACGAACGGTAAGAAATGCTCATCTGAGAGGATTCAGGCCAAGCCTGCTTTTACACTAGTATCAGTTTTGCATCCGATCAGTGAATACTTTTCAAACAAAGAGAAAATCAAGGTACCTATTTTCTCACCAGGTGTGCTTTTCATACAGTCCTCCAGAAGGTGGGGCCGTGGTTGACTAAAGGGGCTGAAGAAGGACACTGCCTTTGTGCCTTCAGTGCTGCTACCATACTGTTAGCAGAGGTGCAGGAATGACATCTCTCTGCCTTCCATACACACATCTGCTCTTCAGAGAAGCTGGTGCTTGTGGATGTTTTTATCAGCTGATCTAGAGCCCTGCTCAGGGTAGGAGACAAGCAATGGACAGGCACTTGTGCTCCCAGTGTACTCCTCCACCTCTGCTGGGGGACAATGGTCAGTGTCAGCCAGGAGTCTTCTGGAGTCATCTGGAAGCATTATGTAACGAAGGCTGCAAGATGAAAGCATCCAAACAGCATGTGCCGCATGTTGCTTGTTGATACCACTGTGGTCAGTCACCTGGCAGGGCATTGGGCAGAACTTAGAACCTGAGTGGCAAGTTAGAGTGAAGCCTTGCGCTTTCCCAGCATGACAACAGAGCCCAGGCAAACTGCCAGAGAGAACATCCCAGCAGAGGTCACACTCCTGCACTCGGGCAGAGACCCAGGCTCAGCTCCACGTCCACCCCTGAACTCAGTGCTCTAGGCCACCAACAGCACAGCAGCAAGGTCAGAGTGCTGTCCCCGCTATAATTAAGTGACCAGGTAATGCAAACGCTTGGACTGATTCTTCCTGGGAGGAGGGCCCCAGTGAGCAAGTTCCTGGTAGAATGTTTGTCCTCTGCTCTGGGGAATACCATTGACAAACACTCTGGGACAACTAGGCTGCCTCTCGCTATTTTGGTCCCTCGGGGGCACCATTTTCTAAGGTCAACCAGCTGTGATTTTAACAGTTGCTCTAAACAACCAGAACTGAGAAAGCGAGCTTGGCAAAACCTTCCGAGGAATAAGCAGACGCTGAATTCGTTTCTTCACCCCCAGGAAGGTCACGTCTAGAGACCTGAGGATGGGCTGAGGTTTTGCTTTGTGTCACCAGGAGGCGGTGGCTGAGGGCATCTGCTTGGTTACAGCCTAGTCGCCCACAATGCTTGTGTGATTCTACCATGTCGAGACTTCGTGGCCTTCCACATTTGGGGACAGTGTTATTCAAGGCATCGTCACTGCAAGCGGCTCACGATTTCTGGAGCTCCAAACACGGCAGAACCCTAGTTAAGTTTACTGCTCTAAAGAATTGGCATTCAGTACTGAAAAGAGCTCCCAGAAGTGGCATTTACAAATTTTTAAATTTAGGTTTGTGAAAACTGCTGATTTATTGGCCTCCTTTAAAAACTGTTTAGGGTGAGTTTGGTGCTTTCTGTAGTTAAGTCGTCAGGAAAGAACAAGGTCCTCTTGAAAGTCAATGAATACTCCCTTCCCCACCTGTGCTCATTCCTCTTGTAGACCTGGTGCTTTCCAGAAGTTTCTCTTGGACAGTCCCACATGCAACTGCTCCTGACTAGATGCCATGGCTAGGGGCAGCTGCCCTGCGTCTGCCCTCATGGGCTGATGTCTGTCAAGCACATGCAAGAAACGCTGAAAGGCAACCAACAAACAAGAAACAAGAGTCCACAGTTCCACAGCTTCCTTCCTCAAGCTCAGCACACTGGGCGGCTTCCCTGCTGGATGAACAGCTCCGCTTCTTTCCTGTCCAACAGCTGCACTGTAATTTGCGGCTCTTATTCCCACAGGGGCTCGCGGGTTGCCCAGGGGCTTTAAAACAGGCATTCAGCAACACCCTCGCACCTTCACAGTGCTTGGGAACCTTGTGAGAAAGATCACACCTTAAACAACACTGGGGTCATACATGTACCCACACATCTGATTAACTGGGCTCCAGCGGTGAGGGTGAAGAGTGCATTACAATGGTCACGGAGAGGAAAAGGCCAGCTTCAGGCAGACTTCCTGCCAGGGTGTCAGAGGCAGCACTACAAAGCTATGATTGTCTGGACCCCAGGCCAGCACAGCACAAGTCCCCATCCCACTCAGTCACGAGAAGACAACAGCTCTGCTCCTGGAAGCCCAAGGAGTTGGTTAAGCCAAGTGCAGAGTTGGGACACTGGATGCCATCAGGGGCAGCATGCGGTGGAAACAATGAATGGTCCCTGGTTAGCGTCACTCACCTCCTGCACAGCCTACCCCAAATGCTTCCAGAGGACCCCCAAATTACAGGGACTGGATGATGATTAGGTACATCTTAGGGATTCTCAGAGAGGTTTGAGGGAGGAGCACCCCTGGTCAGGGGACAGAGCAAAGCTGTCTATACCAGGTTTGTTAAAATACTCAATTACTTCCAAGCCCTTCTGTAACAGCTACTCCCCAGAATCCTTTCCCTTACTGCCCTCTGTCCTTTTCCCAAATGCCCCGTCCTCAAAGAGTTCTCATCTAGCTTAGTGGGGCCCCCAGGGTCCTGTTCCAGCGTGGCCAGCTTTTGTTTTAGGTGCTTCTTGCCTCTGTCCCATGGTTGGCTCACTGTTTTGGACACCACCCACGGGGCAGGGACTGTGGAGGAGTCTGGGTTGTTTCTGAGAAGGTGGCCCTAGTTTGCAGGGACAGGCTGCTGATCACTATGTTCACTTTATTCTTTCTTTACTGAGGAGATGCTGGAAGATGCGAAACAGCCAACTGAATGCCTATATTTTGCTCTGGGAGGTTATTGTAGATGAGGCAGGAGGAGTGGGAGCCCAGAATGAAGAGTAGAGAAGTCTGGGACTAAAAGGCGGGCCTTCTCCTT
This sequence comes from Aplodontia rufa, assembly GCA_004027875.1. Lineage (NCBI taxonomy): Eukaryota > Metazoa > Chordata > Mammalia > Rodentia > Aplodontiidae > Aplodontia > Aplodontia rufa. Next base: position 14,338 of record PVKS010008957.1, on the reverse strand, counting down.
TCTGTGCCAGCCTAGCTGGGCACTGTCTCTTCTAGCTCTCACCACTGGAGAGTGTAGGGACACATTCTCTCCTGCTGAGCTCACCCCCTGGGTGCAATACAAGTCCCCACACAATGCTGAGGGACTGGCCTTCAAGGAGCCAGCCACCAGTCTGGCTTCCTGATGAAGGAAAAAACCAGGCCTCAGAATCACAGGCCATGGCCGACCCTCTGCTGTGCTCTGCAGCCGCGATGGACAAGTGACTCTCCTATCTGGGTCCTGCTTCCACTCACCCAGGGCAGGGCAGGATGCAGACATGGTGCCCAGCCCAGCCTTGCTGAGTACCGGAAAGCTACCCAAAGTGGTCTGGGTCCACCTTCCACCTGCCCTGTGGTGGGGACCCCCTGGCTTCCTCAAGGAGGAAGCAGCCCAGGGCAGCCCACCTCCCCAGCCGTGCCTCCCCAGCAGTCTCTCTCTACCCACCTGGGAAGAGGCCACAATGGAAGAGGCAATTTGCAAATAAGTTTTCCCCTGAAGGATATGGGTTGTCCTTTAAATATGCTCATCTGTAACTGCCAAGGGGAATGCGAGAGAAAATTAATCTTCCTGCCCCACTCAATCTTTTGCTATTGTCAATTTTGTAAAGGGCCTGTGACTAGATCTTTTGTTCATTGCCATTTGTTTAAATGAAATCATACTACTCTCATTTTATCAAGATGACTTTATGCATCTGTAATAATCATAGTAATAACTAACACCTGTCCAGTACTTGGTAGTCTGCATGGTACTCACACACCTTACTGGCTCATCTGGTCCTTGTAAGGTGTGCAGAACAGGTATCACCACCACCATCATTACCATTGTCTCTTTTTATATTAGAAATCAAGGGCCTAAGACGTAAAATTACCTCTCCAACTTCAAGGTTAATATTTTATTTCTCTGCCTTAAAGCAAATTTCTGACTTCATTCAAATCTTTATAATCTTTATACAAAATCCAGTTAATTCTGAGTGTGGTATAGTTTTTAAAAACTGTGCTAAATAACAAACTCCATAATCCAAGCACCTCAGTTTTCTTTTTGCATACCCACTTTGTCATGTTTGCATATAATCAGCTAAAATAATTCCTGCTGACCACCATGTGCATGTACTGCTTGGTGTTACTGATACAGGATCTGAACAACTCACCCTTCCCCACATTTCTACATGATCTTCACAGTGTATGTGGTAGGCATGATATAGCTGTACAATGGAGTATTATTCAGCCTTACAAAGAAATGAAGTCTGTGTACACGACACAAGGATGAACCCTGATAATGTCATGCTAACCGGAAGACCAACACAAGAGCCCACCCACTGTGAATCCGTTTAGATGAAATATTTTATATGAACTATAAATGTGTAGGCTCTACAAAACGTGCCCATGTGCTCTTCACTCTACCTCCTCCAATGGTTTCATCCTTCAGAAGAGGCAAACCCACAGGCACAAAATGCAGATTAGTGGATGGGTGGGTGGGAGACCATGTGGAATGACTGTGAACAGCTGTGGAGTTTCTTTCTGAGGTGCTGAAATGTTTTAGATTCTGTCTTTTTCTCTCACTATCCCTCTCTCTCTCTTCAAAAAATAAATAAAAGAACTGAGTAATACTCTTCAGGTGGGTGCATTTTATGATATTTGGATCTCAATAAAGATGTTAAAAAGGATGTTAAAAGATTTGCAATTATAGTGCCAAGGTCTATACCTGTAATGCTCAATGGGATGTGTGGCGATTTAGCACTTAAAGTACAGTTAATCCAAACTGAAATGTTCTGTAAATATAAAATACATGGAGGGGGTTCAAAGACTTCGTATGAAGAGTAAAAAAATCTTACCAATATTTTTGTGCTGATTATATGTTTAACATTTTTGACATACTGGGTTAAAGAAAACATTTTTCTTTTAAATGTATGGCTACTAGACCTTTTAAGATCACACAACTGAGTTGCATTTGTAGCTTGTATTATATTTCTGATGGATGGTGTGGATCTATACCATCCTATTGTTTAACTTTTTGAAATTTTATTTATTTTTAGGTTTTAAAGCATGTAAAAATATACATTGTTTTTAAACTTTGCATTTTACCATTTTAATGTTTGCTTTTTGCTTTTGAATTAAATATACATTCATGTGAAGTTGCAAAAAGTAGTATAGAGAGAGCCATGTGCCCTTCACCCTATTTCCTCCAATGGTTACTTTCTACAGAATTATGGTACAATATTAAAGCTAGGAAACTGACATTTATGCCAGCCTTTTAAATTTTTGGGTGAAACAGTAATCAGTCCCTGGTAAAGAAAAATCTGGGGATGCAAAGGAAAATGGTATCTTAAAAGTTGTTGTTTCTCTTGGAATAACAAAAATATTAAGTAGTAATCCAAATGTAGGTTTCTCTCTGTCTACAAAGAAATATTTTATAGAACCTGACAATGTGCAGAGAACTGCATGACTGCATTTATACCCTGGAAATAGGATTCCAATCACCACTGGTTCCCCTGCCTATAACTGAAAGTTGGGGCATCATGCAGTTGCAAAATAAGGACACCCCATCACCTTGTAGATGCAAGTGGCATCCCCAGCTCACCATTCACGGCTAAGTGACGCTGTCAGGCTTGACAGTGGCTGAGCACACTTCCCGGGAGGGAAGTCGAAGTGGCAAGGTCGCCTGGCTAATCGACAGCTTATCTGCCACCTTTAACTTTTGCCTTGCCAGGGAGAGAAATTATTATCTGAAGATTTCAGGGGCCACAGTTAGCAAACTGACAGTCACAGACAAGTGGACTTGGAAGGCATGCCACCCTCTTTGCTTCCTTCTCTGCAACCATTTGGGAGTTTGTCTTGAGTCCTCTTCTGTTCTCCTCTTTGCTTATACTTCTGATGTTCTCAGAAGGCCTTGGGTTTGAAGTACTGTGTGGGAGATGGCCACGTTCATCAACCCTGCCTTTCCTTACCTGCTCTGAGGGAGGCCCCATCTCAACTGTGTGATAAGGTGACGCTGCCAGCATCGTGGTGGCTGTAGATGCTCCCAGAGATGGGGCCTGAGGATGATCTTGTGCAGAGCACACTGGGGCCTACACCCTTCAAGGAAGGTTTGGCTTGGCCTCCCCTGAACCTCTGATGTGCTGCTCACATATGAGTTTGTTTAAAACCCCCCTCAATCTCAACAGCGGACTTCCATGGGAGTGCCATCTCTGAGAGACCAGGGGCAGTGAACAACGCTGCCCACGCCTGAGGCATGCTAGCAGGTCAAGAATCACTGCATATATATGTGGTCTGATCTCAGGACTGTCTATTGCATTCCTTGTTGGAGGCCTGGGGACACAGGTGATAGTGGCATCTGACTCACAGGATTCCCCGAGCCAACCTACAGTTTCTTCGAAGGATTAGCCTTGTGTATTATTTCCCACTGCTGCTGCAACAAATTTCCTCAAAATGGGTGGCTGCAAATAATGGGAATTATTCTCTTACAGTTCTGGAGGCGCTAGGGGAGAATCTGGCTCCTTGTCTTTTCCAGTCCCAGAAGCTACCTGTATCCCCTGGTTTGTGGCCCCTTCTTCCATGTTCAAAGCACATCACTCCAGTCTCTGCTTTTCATCGCATCACCCTTTTCTCCTCTGCAGTCAAATCTCCCTCTGCTTCCTTTTCCAAGGATGCTGGGAGTACAGGGAGCGTCCATCTGAATAACCCAGGCTAATCTACCTATCTCAGGATCCTTAACTTGATCCTGAGCTGCAAACTTTTTACCATAAAAGGTAACATTCACAGGTTCAAGGGATCAGGACATGCACATCTTTGGGAGTCATTATTCAGCTTATTATCCTTTACTTTATGGGATTTGCTGAAAACAATTATTTAAAAAATGTAATATATCTTACTGTAGGAAATGTAAAACTATAGCTCTGGAATCACCCTTCCTCTACCAGACAGACTGAAGGGAGAGAAGTGAGATCACAAGGCAGCTCCCAAAGGCCAAGTCAAAGAGATCAAGGGCCATGCAGAAAGTGGGGAAGGGCTGGGGTGGGTGGGAGGGAAAGCCACAGAAAGGTCTTCATACCTCAGTTGGTTAAATGATTTGAACATGCTTTTCTTATAGATTATGTTCTAAGTATGAATTAGGTTCCTAGTTCTGACTACAAAAGCTAATTAAATTTGAAATCTCTATTAAGAATGACTCTGGTGTGGGCTGGAGTGGTGGTTCGGCCGTTTGGCACTCTCCTGGCATGTGTGAGGATGTGGGTTTGAACCCTAGCACCACGTGCACAACTATGAAAAGCTAAATAAAGTTGATTCTTTCTAAAAAAAAAAGAATCACTGATGTGAGTGAGAGATTCTGGGACTGTTTCCTTCCCTGCACATTTTCAAATCTCATCTCTGCTGGTGTGAGCAAGGTCTCAGGCTTGGAAGTGAGTCCTGGGAGAGTTCACCACAGGGGTCTTCCCTGAGGGCCATGCAAAGCCTGGAGACCAGCCCTGGGGATTCTGGAATGAGTGCGGTTGGAGCGGATCCACTGACCGAGGGAGCTAGCCAACGCTGGCCTCTCCCAAGTGAGCTGGAGAGCAAGGCCACCCTCTCTGCTCCCAGGGTTGGGATTGTTCAAGAGGACCCAGCACTGCTGCCTCTGCTCTCCCACTGGTCCTTGGGAGAAGGGAGCCTCTCACTTTGATCACCATAGAACCGCAGCTTCAGAGCATCTTCTAACAGCCAGTCAAGCACAGGACGATGACAAGAAAAAGTCAATACACCTAAGGGAATCCAGGAGCCAGAGAAGAAAACTGAACCGACTCAACTGGCCGCTTATAAATGGAAATTACAATAAGAGCACCTGGATTCAGAAAGAAACTCATAGGAAACGATGGACTCACGGGAAAAAAGGTATCCTTTTACAAACAACAGTAAAAAAAAAATGTATGGTTTTGATTATAAGCATGAGGTCTTCTGTAGAAGACCATGATTAAAGACACAGAAAAATAGAACAGAATTTCCAAACTAGTAGGACAGAGGGGTGGGGATGAAAAGTTCCCTGTCAAAGCCAGGGAGAACAGGAAGGGGAGGAGAAAACGAATTAAAGCAGAGAGCAAGACGGAAGGAGTAAACTCACATCCATTAGCTATGAGATGTGATATGAGCCAATCAACTGGGCCAGGCAACAAAACAACAGAACAGCTCAAACGAAAGTGACAAGGACTGGACACTGGGGTTGCGGGTGAGTCGGAATACACCAGCGCTCTGGGGTGGGAGGTCGGGAGAAGAATCTCAGTTTTTATTCACATTAGATATGGAAGATTTGAAAAGCACCAAAATGAATAATCAGCAACATTTATAAAAAATGGAGTGATAGTCATCAACACGTCTAGATTTGCCCTTCTTAAGACTGTAGCTTAGGATAGCCATGGGTGGTGGGATGACGCTTTAGTCAATGAGACCATCTGAGGGTACATACCGCACAGCCCAGGCTGTAACAGGCTGTGCCATTTAGGTTGCTGTGAGTGCCCTCTGACGGTCACACCATGACAAAAATCACCTAATGATGCATCGCAGAATGTGTCCTTGTCATTAACCAATACGACTGTACATAAGGCTTAACCTATTAGAAATGAAAGGAGACTGATAAAGGTAGAATTCTAGTGAGGAATTCTGATGTTCTTTCAAAAAGTGACAAAGGGGGCACATGAAACAAAGGAATGCCTCCCAGAGGATTTGAATACAAGTGAATAAATTCACACACCTCAGGATATATTTTTACAAGACTATCTGTAAAATATTTACAACTAATAACCATTGCTGGAAATGAATCAAAGACTTGGCCAAACAAAAGTATTAAAAACTCTGAACAAGGACACAGTTCAAGCTCTTCCACAGTAATTGATCTACTTAAGTTTTTCATTTCTTAGGTTATTTTTTATTAAATTTTCAAATAAACAACCATGGAGTTGTCCATTATTCTATGTAATCATTAAACACACTCTTTTTTTTTTTTTTAAAGAGAAGGACAGTGAGAGAGGGACAATCAGAGAAACAGAGAGAATCAGTCTTTATTGAGTTTTTCCACATGGCTTTTGTTGCTCTGACACTTAGTTGTGTATGCGGGGGCTGGGGGCTGGGGTTCGAACCCGTGTACTTGTGCATGCTGGGCAAGTGCCGTAACTGCCGAGCCACCGCTCCAGACCCTAAACACACTCTTATAATGAAATAAAAAATGACATTGTAGAATAATATTTTAGAGCATGAAAAATACATACTGTGAAAAGAAGGAGCAGAATGTAAATATAATTGAGAGGTAATCATTGTATTCTTTAGCTTCCTAGCTTATACCTAACTGATACCTTTACATTAAAGTCATCATGGATCCCCAATTGACATATCAAGATTTATTAATTTAATACACAAGGAGTTTCCACAATTTACCCAATTCCTTGTGGCTTTCAGGACACACCCTGAAAAAAGAAGGCCTGAACCTTCTCCTGAACCTCCATCTCTCAGGGATTAAATCGCCAGAGTGCCACTTGTTTTTACCTGCACACCAATACACACTTAGGAACGTAATGTTTATTGGGTATGCACTAGGCTCAGACGCTTTGCTTTGTTTTTCACAATTTTTATACCTACCATGTACAATATATTCTATTCATATATTTCAGAGAAATTTAGTAGCTTGTCTACATTTGCATAATTGGTAAATAAATTATGGATGTGAGAGTATTCCTTTACAGGTCTTCCAACTTCCAAACCTGTAACCAGCTTTCAGAATAACACGCTTCTATTCTTCCCAGCTAACGTCTTAAATGGAAAGCTTATGCCTCTCAAAGGGAAGAGGCCTCTGGTTCCTTAGGTTGGGCTACAAAGGCTGGGAGGGAAAGGCAGCAATTTGATTTCCAAGTTTAACTTGAAGGAGCGCATTTCAGCCCTAGCTGCTTTTGGATTTGGGAGTCTGGGATATTAACCGAGTAATGCTGAGCAAATAAAATTACAAGCCATCAATCTTCTTGAACACATAAGTAGAGTTCCTCTTTGTGAAGCTCCATGGGGAGCAGCAATCCGTTTGCCCAGTTTAGGTTTATTTGCATTTGGCCATGAAAATAAAGTTGGTGGAAGCAAAGGAGAACTAGGGCTCCCATCCAGCTCTGCCAAAGCTGCAAAGCTGGCAGCAGCTGCGGCCTGACCTGTGCTCACGGGAAGTGAGTCTTGCTAAGGAAACGGCATTCCCTTCCCAGGGCACGGAAGCCTACTCTGCTGAGATTCTGCACAACTGCTGGCAACACCAGCCATTCTGGATTAAAGAAGACTAGAGAAAGTTTGACTCTCTTTCTGAGGAGTCAGTAGAGGGTCCTTTGTGTCTTGCTTCTTAGTTTTTACCTGAAATGGCCAAGACAGAACTGGAGCCTGCATTTGGCAGGGTGCATGCACATGTGCAGGTGATGGGAATGCTGAGGGCTGCTTGTCTGGTGCTTTCATCTCATGGGTGATGCTATGTGGTGGCACTGTTATACATAGAGCTGACAGCTCAGAAACAGGATCCTTTCCTCTCATACTAAAAAACAATTAAGGCGGGAGCAGGGGCTCAACAGGTATAGCGTTGGCCTGGCATGCACGAGGACCCAGGTTCAAACCCAGCACCATGTACACAACTAAGTGAGAAACAAAAACTATGTGAAAAAATAAAATTGATTTGCTCTCTCACATTTTTTTTTAAAGAAAGAGGGAGGGAGGGAGGGAGAGAGAGGGAGAGAGAGAGAGAGAGAGAGAGAATCAGTCCTATTTAGTTTTTCATTTGGCTTTCCTTGCTCTGACACTTCCTTGTGTACAGGGTGCTGGGGTTTGAACCTGCGTCCTTGTGCATGCCAGGCAAGCACTATAACCCCTGAACCACTGTTCTAGCCCCACTCTCCCTCTGTCTTAAAAACAAATAAACAAACAAACAAGGAAGTGCAAGATGATACATCATTTTTCCCTAAGGGTTTGTAAAATTTCATTTTCAAAAAAAAAAGAGAACATTTGCATGACTGGGCAGATTTCTGAGAATGTCTGCTACCTGACAGGGGTAGAAAATATGTGACTATCCTCTGGAATAAGAGGACAGATTGGTGCAGGCTTGAACACGGCACTCTTGGACTTCCCATGAAAGAGGAGCTGTGAAGGAGTGGCTGACTGATTCAGACGCTACCAGTGATTCCAAAGAGTGGCAACCCTTGGAGGGCTGTAGAATATTCTGGTGCTTGGGTCACAATAAGAGATTATAATTTGCTAGACCTGGGATGCTGCTTATACGTCAGAACTTTTAACAATTATGGTAAAATACACATAAACCCCAGAATCTACATTGTCTCTATGGGTTTTCCTATCCTGGACATTTCATAAAGAGGGAATCACCCAACACGTGGCCTATGTCTCAGACCTCGTGTGTGTGGCGTAATACTTCTGTGTTCATCCAGGTTATAGCCTGCACCCATCCCATGCTTTAATACTGTTAAGACCGACTGCCCTCTAGTGTGGGTAAGCCACATTTGGCTTATCCTTCCTCAGCTGAAGGGCACCTGGGTTGCTTCTGTCTTCGGGTCACTGTACACAGAGCTGCTATGAACATGTGTATACAGGTATTTTTTGGGTTTGAACACCTGCTTCAGTTCTTCTGGAGCAGGGATGCTGGGTCACACGCTGACTCTATGTTTCACCTACTTAGGAAGTAACATGCTGTTTTTCCACACGCTGGAATTTTAAGAACTCCCCAAGTGAGTATAATGTCTGGCCAAGGTTAAGAACCAGACTTATTAAGATCCAACTTCAAGTTTTATACAGCAGAAGTGACAAAATTAACATGAAGTCACAAAACCTGGAAACAAGGGCTGACTTCTTCAGCAAACAAATAAAAATGAAAAAAAAAAAGAAGAGGAGGAGCAAGGAAAATCAAAAAGATATGAATGGAGTTTATGGATTTCTTTTTTTTAAAGACAGAGGGGGAGAGAGAGAGGGAGAGAGACAGAGAGAATCAATTTTTATTGAGTTTTTCACATGGCTTTCCTTGCTCTGACACTTAGTTGTATAAGTGATGCTAGGGTTTGAACCCGTGAACTTGCGCATGCCAGGCAAGCACCATAACCACCGAGCCACCTCTCCAGCACCCATGGGTTTTTTTTTAAAGACATTTAAGAGATAGATCATCCAGAATATTATTTGAATTCTAGTTTATTTCCCACCCCCATGGAAAAATATATATTTGTGAAACAATTCAAAATGCAAACACTGTGTAGTTAATAATTTGATATCAGGGAAATATTGTAGTAGTTACGATAATTATTTTTTAGTTATCTTTTAAAGAATGATTGTCATCTTTCCAGATGTGTACTAAAATAGTTTTATCTACAATGAAATAAATTTCCTCAGAGTAACAGGGAAGTTATGGTGTATCAGTGTGTTTATATATATACACATATAACTAAATTTAAACAGCGTGGCCACGAGCATATGATTATTAAAAACAGGCGATGGATACCTGGGGCTTATGCTAGTCCATCTACTCCAGCATATGTTCAAAATCTTCCATAGCACAGTTTCAAAAACTGTTTCAGCCACTCCAAACTAACACATGGGGAAAACGCAACCAAATGTCTTGAGTTTAAGAAAACTCACCGCTGCTCATGTTCCCTTTCCCTCACTCACTACCTTCCCTAGGACCATGAACAGAGTGTAGATTCAATCCTGCTATGGTTTTTATGGTGAAAGAATTAGCTCCCTAAGTAGAGTTCACTCTGAATGCCTTTGGCCTTGTCTCCTTCAAAGACAAGAAATTTTCTTCTAAATTTTCCTGCTGCACCTACTCCAGAAAGCTTTCTAAGTCTAGAATTTGAAACAAATCCAACACTGTTCACGTGTGCACTGTCATTAAGAACATTCACGTTGGTATGCAGCCATCACTAGTGTTTTCATCATCCCTGCCTGAAACTGCCCTCTTACGCCGAAACTTCCTACCCTCCTCTCCCAGGCCCCGGCAGCCACCTCCTTACCCCATGAGCTGGACTACTCTAGATTCTTCATGAGTACAATCGCACAGTATTTATCCTTTTGTGACTGGTTTATGTACCATGGTAGAGTATCTTTAAGGTTCACCTGCTGGAGTGAGTGTCAGAATTTCTCTCCTTTCAAAGGCTGATTAATATTCCATTGTGCACATACACTCCATTTTGTTAAACCATTCACCTGTTGATGGGCATCTTTTGGCTACTGTGATCACCGATGTGAAAATTCCATTTGTGTCTGTGCTTTCAATTTTCAGGGGCTAAGACCCAGACCTGGAATTGCTGGACCACATGGTAATTCTAGTCCACATTCTTAAAGTCAATATTCTTCCAAAACACAACCTGCCTTGTTTTCACTGCCTTCTAGAATGGGGCTAGAATAGGGGTAGAGAAGGTGAAAAGCAGGATAATATAGTAGTTAAGAACCTGAATTTTATCCTCAGACAAATCTAATTTCAATGCTTTCTTTGTTAGTCACTGGGTCTGAAACCTAGGACTTATCACCTAATTAGAAAGTTTATATAAATTATATAGTATTTATGTACTATGTTGGTACAATGCCACTGAACAAGTGGCTTCTAATTTAATAGATTACTACCACTTCAACTGTCCCAGGTATTGGCTAGGAATGTGGCACTTACAGGTGAGTCCCACAGTTCCCAACCACAGCATCTCTTAATGGCACACTAGACTGTCCTAAGAACAGTGCCTGTGGGAACACTGGGCAGACACTGTCCCTTTCTTGTAGAGGACTCTACTCAGAAAGAGTTATCATCTATTTCTTCCTGGTATCTCTTTGGTCTATTGTGAGTGTACAATTCAATGGCTTTTGGCAAATTCATTGTTGGGTATGAATCACCACAATCAATTTTACAGGATTTTTATTACCTCCAAATGAATCACTAGCCTAATGATTAGTTATTATTTGCTAAAGTTTGAATGGGGTTTGTACCTTCAAACATATGCAGGAGTTTAATCCCCAAAGTTTTGTGTTAATTAAGAACATGGAAACCTAACTGAATTATGATTAGAGGCTGGTCCTTTGGGAAGTAAGTAGATTAGATCATCATGGTGGAGACCTCATGACTGAGTCCTGATAATTTTGTAGTGAGAAGGAGAAAGAACAAAGAGATAGGAGATAATCATATGTGCCCATCAGAATATGATGCAGCCCAGCTGGGGGTGGGGACAGCAGCAAAGTGTGTTATGCTGTTTGATCTTTTACCTTAAGTAACTTGAACCACAAAATAAACCAATATATTTTTAAAATAAGGTACCCTGCGCCTCAGATATTTAGTAATAGCAACAAAAAGCTGACTAATACATCATTTCTCAGATCTCCTAACCTCCCCAACACTGGCAACTGCTCATCTGCTACCCCAGTGTACAGATTTGCCTATTCTGTTCAGAAAACTGAAATCAAGCGGTGTGGTCCCTTGTGCTTGGCTCCTTTCATGCACCATCCTGTTTTCACACAGCTGCACTGCAGCCTGTATCATCACTTACTCCTGTTTGTCACCAAATAGTGTTTCATTCTTAATATCTGTACAAAGAGGAAATGAAATTAGTTGTCTAAGAATTTAAAAACAGGCAGCAAGTTAAGAATTAGGAATTTTTACTGTATGATTTTGAGACTGCCACAAAAAAACCAATACAGTATCTTGTGACAGCTGGGTATTCAATAAGGAACCCTGGCATGTTCCCCACTGAAATCCTAAGAAAACACCAAGAAGCAGCAGAAAACGAACCTGGCGCCAAACATGACGATGTACTTTAGGACTGAGGGTAAGAAGAGCAGGAGGGAGTGTAGAGAAAGGAAGGGTTCTTTGAAATTTCAAATGCAAGCAAGTACTAGAGATGTTCAAGAACAGTTTTAAAAGCTGGAAACAAGATTCAACATTTAAACGCAGAAATTTTGCTCCCTACAATCATGTTAGTACTTTAAAGTTAGGCTTAAAGAGCCTTTCGAGAGAGCAGAGGAGGACTTCAAAGTGGGTTGCTTCATATGAAGTATGGGAGAGTTTAATCTCAAAAGAAGAATGATATTAATGTTCATTCAGTACCTATTACGTTCCGGGCACTCACACGAGGAACTTCATATATATAACTCAATGCTATCCTTGTTAATCTTCTCATAAGCAGGTATTAAAATCTCTGGTGTATGTATACTACATCTTTATCCATTCAGCTGTTGACAGGCACCTCAGCTGACTCATTATCTTGGTGACTGTGAAAAGCACTGTAAAAAGCAGGGGAATGCAGTCATGTCTTAGAAATACTGTTTCTGGATGTGTCCCCAGTACTCGGTCATTGGATCACATGGTAGGTCTATTTCTAGTTTTCTAAGGAACCTCTGTATTGTTTCCTCTTATACCTGTCCTTATCAACAGTATACAAGTAAGTGTTCCTCTTTCTCTGCAACCTTGTTAGCATTTCTTATTTTTAATTTTTTTTGGTAAAAGCTGTTCTGACTGGGGGAAGAGGATATCTCATTGTGGTTCTGATTTGCATTTCTCCAATGATTAGTAATGTTTAGCATTTTTCCAATACTTGTTGGACATTTGCATATATAAAATGGTGTACTATTCAGCTATAAAATAATGAAATCCTGTCATCTATGGAACATGGATGGAACTGGAATATGTGAAATAAGCCAGGCACAGAAAGATTAATACTCATATGTGGAAGCTAAAAAAGTCTATCTTATAGAAGTGGAGAGTTAGTGGTCACCAGAAGCCGGAAATGGTGAGATAGAACATAGAGGCTGCATAATGGTCACCAAAATATAGTTAGATAGGAGAAATAAGTTGTAATGTTGTCTAGTACAGCAGGATAATCAATCTGCAATTTATTACAAAATCTCAAAGTAACTAAAGGAAAGGGGTTTGAAGGTTCCCAGCGTAAGAAATGTTAATTACTCTGATTTGATCATCACAAAATGCACACGTGAATCAAAATACCACATTATATTTCATCAACAGGTACAACTGTCTGTCTCTTATAAACCTGAGAGAAAAAATATTACTCTGTTGTAGGGTAAAGAGGGTAAGGCCTGTGGGCTGGAGCAGTGGTTCACTGGCTGGAGCGCTTGCCTGGCATGTGCAAGGACACCAGATCAAACCCCAGCACCACATACACAACTAAGCGTCAGAGAAACAAAGGCCAGATGAAAAAAATAAGTAAAATTGATTTTTTTCTTTCCCTTTCTCTTAAACAAACAAAAACAAAAAAAGATGTCAAGGCCTAAGGAGGGTTAGTAGCCTGTTCTAAATGACAACAGCAGATGACCTGGCTCAGAAAACCTGCATGGCCAAAGCCCATGACCTCTCCAGGCACAACACTGCACTTCCACCTCATTTAAAGGAGAAACAGTCGAAGTTCAAACTATCTAATCATCAGCAACTCTAGAAACATGGTGTACGTATCACAACTAAAATGATGACTGACCAACAGTGGAGTATACTTCAGAGTTAGGAAACGGGGCATCAAGTTCCATTCATGATGCAGGCTATATTTGTTTACAGAAAAATACGAACTGGAATAGGAAATGGAAGAGTATCACTAAATGTTTTAAAACTTCAGTCTTGAATGACACTTTTGCTATAACTGTGTCTATTATTACACAAGATTTTTAATAGAGCTTAATCAAAATTTGGTAAGGCTTATAAAACATTTTGAGGAAGAGGAATTTATATGTATGATATGGCTTTAAGCTTTGGAGGAGACCAACACATAGGTTTAGACAAAGTAGGATGTGGTCTAAGTATTTTACAAATGAAAAGTACCTCAGAATGTTTTAAAGGGAATTCATAGTGTGTGGTTGAGGACTCTATCTAGAGCATAGAACTGGGCTCAGAGAAGCCACCTTGTGCCTAGCTACCACTGACTTGTTGGTCACTTCCTGGATCCTTATCCACTCAACAAAAACATTCTAACAGTGTAACACAGACACTTAAGGATGGCAAATTTGGTAAATTTTATGTTATGTATATTTTATCACAATTAAAAAAGGTAAAACAGATTGAAACTAAAATGTAGACCCTATGTTTCTTATACTGTAATTTAGCAGACTAGCCTTTCTACCTCTCTGCCCTTTCATAACTAACCTAATAGATTAAAAGGCCTATCCATGTACTTTTAAAAAAGTAACCAGTTCTGTAAGTATTCAAACACCATTGTTCTCCAAACAAATAACACCAAGAACCTGCGCGCGGCCGTGACTACCTTACCTAGAACCTGAGTGTGGTCGTGACTACCTTACCAAGAATCTGAGTGCGGCCGTGACTACCTTACCTAGAGCCTGCGCGCGGTCGTGAC